>OVBE01004886.1:0-22864 GCA_900406425.1 Iberis pinnata | reverse complement strand
ATGCATTGTGGAAGTTGGAATTGGTCTGTGACGAACTCTGATGAGTATGGCTAACGTTTTTAAGTAGGATAAACTTAGGATTGCATTCTATAACTAGTAACCAAGACATTAATATTACATGTGTTTGCAGCATGTTTTGGTTCTGAGTTCCCACTTTCAAACCTCACTCCCAGACTNTGGTCGATTTCACTAAGTTTAGGATTTTTAGGACTTTTGCATTAGAATTTGCATATGCACGCATTTTGGAGGTTTTTCAGGACTTTCAGGAGTTATTGGGAAAGATTAGAGAAATTTCAGAAAAGCAGCACTTAACGTCGAATAGAGCAGCATTCAGCACTCAACTTGGAATGGACTGGACTTACCTCAAAACCAAGGCAGGATCGATCCCAACTCTATGCAGAATCGATCTCAGGAACTTCAGCGCCGAAGCAGGATCGATCCCAACTCAGCACCTTCGGGATCGATCCCAACACTTGTAGGATCGATCCTGACACTTACCAAATCGATCCNCTTACCAGATCGATCCCGCAGCCACTTCAGAACGATCCCGCAACCACTTCAGATCGATCCCGCAACCACTTCAGATCGATCCCGCAACCTCTTCAGATCGATCCCCCTCTCTCTCTTTCAACGTTTTTGGTGAAGTCTCAAACGAAGCTAAGGAAGTACACGAAGATGAAGCATTACTAAGAAGCGAACATACGAGATCGATCTCACCTATATTGGGATCGATCTCAGTCCCTCAATGTCGGGATCGATCCCAACCTCAGACGCACTTTGGATGCATCTCAGCTGGATCGATCCCAAGCAAGCATCCTTAGCCCGGATCGATCGTGCACTCACCAACTCAAAGGAAAACACGCTCCGACCCGACCAACTCAAATCCATATACCACCTGAAGCAAGGCCCAAGATCCAAGATAATGATTGGCATTTTTTCTTTAGCGCGAATTAGGGCTTTTCTCTGAACACTATAAAAGCCCTAATTTGCCTCCATTTGAACAAGCTTTTAGTTTTTCTTTCCTTTTTAGGTTTTGTCTTAGGTTTTCATTTCTTAGTTTTGTTCTTCATGTTCGTGGTGTAAAAACCAGATTTCTTTTGAGTTTTAAGTTAATCTACTGTTTTTCCTTTGATTCCTTGCTTAGCTTTAGGTTGTTCTTTAGTTTGTGCATCCCTATTTTCGTTTTAAGTTTTAATCTCTTGCTTAGCTTACTGTTTCATTGTTGTTTTTCATTTTTGGGTTTGTGTTCTTGCTGTTCTTCTTAGATCTGCATGTTTAGGTTTGAAGTTATGTTTGTTGTTTCATCTGCTTCTACTCCCATGAGTAGTGAGTAGTCATCCAAGTTCTTGAGGATGGGGGTAGATTAAGGTTGATATTCTGGGTTTGCTTAGGTACCTAAGTTGTTTGTATCTTAGATCCCTTCTGGTCCTCCTCAGCCTAATGTTGATTGTACTCCTACCTGGAAGGGACGGAGACCCGCCGTTAGGCCCTACAACATCGGAAGGTGAGTTATTGGAGGTGACCGGACCGAGGGGGTTCCAGAGATTCGTTTCCCCTTCTCTGTGAATAAATGTGGGAAACGAGTTAGCTAGAATAGTAGAGGTTAATGCCTGTTAGGTATTCACCGTCTATGACGGTAGTTGAGTCTGTGATTGCTTTGCTTTAGATTGGTTGCCAAGGAATTGGAATTGAAGGTTTGTAGAGCTACTGTCTAGGGGTCAACTCACTGTTTGAGGTATGTTAGGTATTTAGGTAGCCCAAGATGGATTCCCAAGTCAATTACCCTTTGTCCTCATGAACGACTTTACATTGATTGCACTTTTACCCTTTCTTGCTTTTACTCTGTTTTGCATCCAAAAGTGTTTTAAGCCTCTCTCTGTTTTATGTATTTTTACATTCATTGCACTTAGGACCTTTTAGCAACCAAACCCCTTTTTAACATCTGGCTTGACTTCAAAGCATCCAATACATCCACATTGATTAGTACACTCCCATTATGGATTGACAAAACCCATCATCATCTATACTACAACGATGGGTTGATTGATAACCCGGGACCTCAACATCCCTATTATCAATCTGCCATTCACTTAGCCACTAATAATGTCTTCCACGAGAGGAAAAAACATGTTGAGATAGATTGTCACACGGTCAATGATCATGTCAAGAATGGTTTCCTCAAGACTATCCATATATCAAGTGGAAATCAATTGGTTGATATCCTTACTAAACCATTGCAACCTAGTCCGTTTCACTATGTCTTTATCATATATGCATCATGTTTGAATTCCACATATTCATATTTGACGGGGCGTATTAGAATATTTGTTTAGTTGGTTTAGCTTTCGATTTAATGATTTGACTTGGTTTAACATTTTAGCCGTTAAGTCATTTTTGTGTATAATCACAAAACATACTCTGTACAATTTCAGTTTTGTTAATATGAAGTTTAATTCATGTTCTTCATAAGGTTGTTATAAATCAAAAATTTTACAATATTCTCAATGGATCTAAAATATAACATTATTTTCTCCTTTATTAACCGAAAAATGATGTACAACTTTATACTCGAAGAAAATGGATATATGACTTATATTGGTTTTCATTTTCCATTTCGTTTATAAATTATGCTTGATAATATGATAGTACATAACCAAGTGATGGTGATCTTTAATTTGAGGTAGAATTTTCTAAACTAAACCCTTAGGTTAGAGATGGATTCTCTTTAAATATATAATTGTTAAAATATTATTCTTGATAAATAAAAAATAACGTTACATATTAAATCTAAAATACATTAAAATATCTGATGAAAAAAAAAGATAAAAGAAAACTTTAAGTGTTGTGTCTTACCCGCATGTAAATTTTGAAAACAGAACATTTAAACTAAATGACAAAAAGAATATATATGATAGATTTTACTAACCGTGTTATGTCAGAGCTCCAGTAATGACAGTATAACACGATAGTATTCCGAACTTTTTGGACTATTTTTTTCCTTCATTTAGATTCAGTCAAAATTCATTAACAAACGTACTTTTATACACTCTAGAATAATTTATTTTCCTTTAGGTCCAAAACTTAAATACGTACGTTTGTCTCTCCTTTCCATTTAGAGGAAATAAAAATCAACTATTTGAAAATCATTTGCGTCTTCTTGTGTAGACTTGTATAAAACAGTGTAATAATTTGACTTGGTCATGTTCATTATCATTTTTTTTCAACGGTGACATGCCCAACATTTCGGACCGGATCAATGTGTAATTATCATCTCTAACTCTTCTATAAATAACACATCAAACCAAGAACAAACTTTATATTTTATATACATCTATCTCCAAAAGTTCAATCTCTATGTCCAAAGATTCTCCTTTACTAACAAACTCTCCAGTTTCATCGGAATCATCAATGGCAAACAAATCTCTTACAGGTCTCGAGAGTCTCATAAAACTTCTACCAACAGGAACACTCTTTATCTACCTCATACTAAACCCTGTCCTCACTAACGACGGTGAATGCTCCACTGCTAACAAGGTCATGGCAAGCATTCTTGTCGTTCTTTGCAGTTTCTCATGCGTGTTCTCATGTTTCACCGATAGTTTTAAAGGTACCGACGGATCAAGAAAGTACGGTATAGTCACCAAAAAGGGTCTTTGGACTTACGCGGATCCAGGATCCGTTGATTTGACCAAGTACAAGCTAAGGATTGCAGATTTCGTTCATGCTGTTTTTGTGGTGGTTGTGTTTGGGACATTAGTGTTGCTTGACGCTAATACCGCAAACTGCTTTTATCCGCGGTTCAGGGAAACACAAAAGACTTTGGTCATGGCTTTACCTCCGGCTGTTGGCGTTACCTCAGCCGCTATCTTCTCTTTGTTTCCGAGCAAAAGGAACGGAATTGGCTATGCTCCACTTGAAGAGGAACAGACCAATAAAGACTCCGTCAATCCTTAAGATGTGTTAATTGTTATGCTCGTAGTCACTTGTTGAAGAATATAGAACTAAACGATTGTATGCTTACTACATTTTTTTATTTGTTTGTATGTTCACTGAATGGTTATGACAAGTTATGATGTATAATATTTTAGAAGAAAATTGTATCCTATAAATAATAGTTCCTTGATTGGTGTGTTTATTATTAAGGATACTAGTAAATATATTATGGCCACGTATTTCTTTCAGTTTCTTTGTACGAAGGTGTTATTAACTCAAGACTTTGAAAAGTAAAGTTTCCCAAACAATTGGATTGAATTAGTCATCTTTAAAGTTATTCTCCATGCAAAGGCTTTGATTGGAAAAGCTAATATGGTCGAGCGGTAACTATAGTGAGTAGAAATAGTATGTTATTAAAGTTATATGTTTTTATTTATCGAGGAGAAAAATTTAAGAAATTTTTAAATACATATTTTGTGGTAAATTTTTTGTCATGATTTTGTAAATATTTTACAAAAACCCTTACAATGAAAGAGCATTTGTAGAGTACTGGCAAACCCCAAAAAAATTATTTTGCCGGGATCATAATATAAATTAAATATATAAATAAATTAAATTAAGTATTCTTTATTTAATCAAAAATCATTTTGATGAAAAAATATATTGTAGATAAAACAAGTAAAATGTTTTCAAACTTTTGTGAAAGTAAGCAAAAACCAGAATAAAGAGATGATTTAGATATTACAACAAAAAAGAACAAATGTTAATTTTGCTGAAGAACCAAATATTTGCGGAATAGGAAAAATATAAAGTTTTGTAATAATGGAAAAGATATGACAAAAAAAAAGATAATTAATAATGGAAGGGAAAGAAGATAACTAGAATTTTTGTTGTAACTAGGATAGAGTCTTTGGAAAATTATAGTAGAACTAATTCTAGAAATAAGTTTTATATTTTAATTGAAAACTTTTTAACAACCAAAGAAAAGGACAAGAATTTTGATAGAAAGCAAAACAAAGAAGATGAAGGATTGGACTTGGTTTTGGGGGTTTAACGAAAAGTTATAATCAATTGAGAATTGAAATTTTCTGAATTTGGCTTATATTTAACCTTTGACCCACGTTTCATCGAAGTAGGTCCGCTCTTGCTGCAACAATGCTTGCTATATTATCAAAACTTGATTTTTCGGCAAAAATATTATACTATTCTTCTAAATATTCGTCATTGGTTTTTCAATTTATTTATATACAGCTTCANGCTGTTCTTCAATATATATATATATATATATATATATATATATATATATATATATATATATATATATCACACTTATATGATGTGATGTGTTATTTCATAACTCAAACTAATATTCACAACATACATAAATTAATAATTTATAAAGATGTGTGAATTCATGTTGATCCACCAATAGAAAATTGTTAATACATGTTTAGTAAGATGTCATGATGTCAGTTACATTTAAATTCTTTCATACCTTAATTATTCGATATGTTGGAGTCATACATAAATTATTACAAATATGTTAATTCATACATCGACGTAATATAAACAACTAATTCATATAGTATATGAAACATAGCATAAAAATTCTATTAAAAATTTATATAATGTTTTATTTAAGAGGAATTCCTTAAAATAACATCAAAAGAAGTTTAAATTTCAAAAATACCGCACTCTCAAAAGTTTCAAAAAATAACACACACTCTCAAATGTTTTAAAAATATCACAAACATAAAAAGTAAATTTTAAGGGTTCAAAATTTAAAATTTGGGTCCACGTTCACTAAATACAGTTTAAAGTTTAGTTTTGAAGGGGGAGAGTTTGGTTTTGGGATTTTAGGGTTCAAAATTGAAGTTTAAAAGTTATTTCAAATTTTTGGTATTTTTGGAACAAAAACATTATTTTGGTATCTTGGAAAAAATGTGATATTTTGAAAATTTTGGGAGTGTGATATTTTTGGAATAAAATTGATTTTTGTGGTATTTTTGGAATAAATTTATTTTTGTAGTAGTTTTTAGAATTCTCCATGATATAATACTCCTTGATTTACATTTAATATATTAAAAAATGTTAATACCTCAAAGATTTTATAGAGTCGACATTAATTTTTTATAATAATATTAACTTCTTTTTCTTACTAGCCTTAAGTCTTTAAAAATTTAGACATTACCTATTTATTTTTGAGGAATTCCTTTAAACACCGTCAAAAGAAGTTCAAATTCCAATAATACTACACACTCTCAAATGTTCCGAAAAATACCACAAATATGAAAGTGATTTTTAAGGGTTTAGAATTTAAAATATTGGATTTGGGTTCACTAAATAGAGTTTAGGGTTTAGTTTAAAAGGGGGTAGGGTTTGGTTTTGGGGCTTTAAGGTTTAAATTTGAAGTTTTAAAGTTATTTCAAATTTTGTGGTATTTTTGGCAAAAAAAAAATTTTGTGATATTTTTGGAAAAAAGTGGTATGTTTGGAACTTTTGGGAGTGTGTGGTATTTTTGGAATAAACCTAATTTTTGGTGGTATTTTTGAGAATTCCCCTTTATTTTTTATATTATGTGTTAATTTTAAGATATTTTTTACCATTATAAAACTTGTGCATAATTTATGTTATTAAAACAAATAGTCTATGTTGAAATTTAACCAAAATAGTTTTTATCATTGAATATCTCGTAACCATATTTATTTAGAACTACTTGATTACCTATAAATATTTGTTGTTGAAACTTTATCAAAATATTAATTGTTCGACGTAATATTCAAACTCAAAATAAATTTTAAATTATCTTAAATGATTAAAAATAAATAACTCAATATGTAAGAAAATTAATCAAATTTTGCATCTTGTTGATATTTATTCATCCATAAGAAAAAATAATTAATATTTGAAGAAAGATATTTATAACTATAAGTTTTTGTATATGCAAGAGTTTTAAGTGAGGGTTAGAAGTTTTTGTAGGTGAAATTTTAAGAAATTCGATGAATTTATGAAGGATATGTATTTGCTAGAAAATGACTATAAACATTACAAGAAAACACGGGTGCCATGGTAAAATCCATTAGAAAATCATCATAAACTGATGATTTTGGCGAAAATCTGATGAAACCCATTCATCCGTTCTAAATGTTTGATAATGATAATCTGTTACTAATAATGACATAATACTGACAGTCATTTACTTACGGATAAAATCCGTTAGAAAATAGTCAGTCAGTTAGCGGTCAGTAAATATCCGTCAATATTTCGTCATTATTACTGATTGATATACTGAGGGAAATTTATAAATTTCCGTGAGTATTAGTGACGAAATTCTGACGGAATCTAATTTGTATCTGTCACTAACACCGACATATTAGGAAAAATATATATATAATATTTATTAATTGATTATTATGTTAATTTATATTAATAATATTTGAAAAGTTTTGAGAAATGTCACTTTCATAATGCCACTATTCAAATTTGCCATATTCATTTTCTTAATCACTTTTGCCACTAAAAACAGTGTCAAAATGATTATTTTACGCTTATGATTTTTTTTCCTAAATCTCATTTTTTGTATGCGCAATCTAGGTTTTGCTTCTCTGCCGGAAAACAATGGATGTCGAATGGGTTGCGCGATCTAGGTACGCGACGGCTGCATAAGCAATTATTGTAATCCTATTGACCATGACTGGACTCGACGCTCTCCGCAAGTGTTTGATCGCAGTCCCTCGTAGTCTCGTGAAAGCATTTCTCTCGATTAACGTCATGAATCTTGTCGGCAAGATCGAGCAGCTTAACCAGTAAGTTGAGAGGCTCAAGAGAAATGATTAAGCCAGCTTCTTTGTCTTGGGTTTGATTCGAGTCTCTGTCTCGTGTCTTTTGGTTTTTTTGTTTGAAGAGGAGAAGAATGTTATGGAGAATGAGCTTAGGACTGAACTGAAAATGGAGCATTCAATAGTTGAGACATTAGAGGAGAAGTTAAAATGTAAAGAGGAAGAATCTCAATGTCTTAATAAGAAGCTGGAGAAGTTACAAGAAGGTGTTGAAGAAGACCAATTCTTAAATGGATTATTTGATCATCATGTTCTTAATGTCGACGAAATCTTGGTATATAAAGAAATCGAGATCATAGAGGTAGAGCGTATACTAGAAGCTACAAACAATGAAAATGAAGACTTGCATAAAGAAGTTGAAGAGCTGAGGAAAGAATGTGAAGAATCAAGACTAATAGAGAGGAGTTTCGGAGAATTTCGGAACATGCAGATCTTGCTGGTAGACAAGAGGAATAGATTAGAAAACTCAACAATCTTAATAACATTTTGGAGTCAGAAGGAGAGTACTTAAGTTTGGAGTTGCAAGAGAAAACCAATGAAATTGTGTTATGGTATGCTGAAGCAACATCTTTATACTTTAATCTTCATATGTCAAAAGTGTCAGTGAAGTTTTGATTGAAAACAAAGTTAAAGAACTCACTGGAGTTTTTGAAAATATCAAAGATGAAGTTGTTACAAGGACAATGAAGATGAATCAAATCAAAGAAACAATTGGCTTTTTGGAACTTAAGCTAAAGACTCAGGTATCAGATTATGATCTAGTGATAACTTTTTTAGTAGAAGATGTCAAATCTCTTGAAAAACTTTATGAGATTATGTATAAATATGTAGATAATCAAAATATCTAAAACAGCATAAACTCTTTTAAAATAATTGTTTAAAATAGTATAGATAATTTTTAAACTCTTTTAAACATACATTTTAGAACCGTATAAATATAGTATAGACAATGATATTTTTTTATACAACTTTTTCATCCTTCTCTTTAAAACAGTATAAAAATTGTAAGTAGTTTTTATAACATTATATATATAAACATCTATAAATATTTAGATAATAAAAAGATCTAAAACAGTATAAACTCTTCTAAAACAGTTGTTTAACAGAGTATATACAATTTTTAAACACTTTTAAACCTACAATTTTGAACCGTATAAATATAGGATAGACAATGATATATTTTTATACAATTTTTATGTCTATCCGTTTAAAACAGTAGAAAAAATTAGTTGTGGTTCCAGTGAGTTTTCTAGTAGAATCTTGTGAATCAGAGACCAATGTAAAGAATTTTCTTATAAGGAGTAATGAACAAAAAAGGCCATTGAGCTCTTTCCCTCGCCAAAGCTGGAATCCTTGAAAGCGATTCTTGGATTCGCTGAAACTTATGAAAAGAAGCTTATGATAAGTGAGATAATGCTAATGTTGGGATTTGGAAAAGGAAAGACTGAATTTTACTAAATAGATGGAGTTGTAGAGAATGTAATTTGTTTTTACAAACCATTAGAAATTGTATAAAACGTCACTTAGAAAATTCATTTCAAGTTTATAACAGTTTCCAACTGTATTGAAGTTTTAGAAAATTCATTTATCAAGTTTTTATAACCTTTTGTATAAACATGTATAAATAGGTTTAAAGTTTTTGATGAAATTGATTTATCCCGTTCTTATAACCTTCTGCATAAAATTGTATAAATAGGGTTAAAGTTTTAATGAAATTCTTTTATCCAGTTTTATAACCTTCTTTATAAGCCCCTATAAATATGTTTAAACTTTTTCATGAATTTGATTTACTATGTTCTTATAACCTTATGTATAAACCTGTATAAATATGTTTAAAGTTATTGATGAAATTGATTTATCCCGTTCTTATAACCTTCTGCATAAAATCGTATAAATAGGATTAAAGTTTTAATGAAATTCTTTTATCCAGTTTTATAACCTTCTTTATAAACCCCCTATAAATATATTTAAATTTTTTATGAATTTGATTTATTATGTTTTTATAACCTTTTGTATAACACAGTATAAATAATTCTCCGTAACCATTCAAAGCATGAAGAAGAATTGAGAAAATGAACTTACTTGAAATAGAAAATGTAACTCACTGTATAAGAATGCTTAAATTTACTACCAACATTTAAAAAGCTAGATTTTTAAATGTTCTTGAGTTATAAAAAAACCCATACAAATAAGTATAATAAGTTTGGGACCAAATAATTTTTAATATTAATTTTAAATTACCATATTCATCTTTTTTTGTTGGTTTCCGGTTCAAATTGGTTTAAGTTTATGGTTTACTCGTGTTTTTAACTAATTACCAAATGTTGACATTATACCCTTCTTTTTTTATTCGTAACTTTCTGCTGAGTAAAAACCTAGCTTTTTCTAGCGAATTACAATAGGCGACGAATAGACCTCGATTTCAACGGAGAAACTGAATACGAGGTTCGTGTAGCCTAGCTTGTGTTACTTTTTCGAAGTTCATTTTTCAAATCTATCTACTTGAGTTTTCAATCTCGTTCTATGTTAAAAAAAAATTAGGGATTCGAGTTTATTAGAAATATCTCTAGTACTTTTCATTTTTGACTCTTTACTCATAAATTTCAAAAACAGTAATTGGTTATATATATATTTTTTTATCATATTCCATTTCATCTATTTAGTTATTGATTAGGGTTTAATTTATTATGAATACTTTAAATTCATAGTTGTACAATTTTACACTTGCTTATCTAAATCCTTACAAGATATTTTTACAATGTAGGAATGATTAAATTATATTATGTATGTGGTGGTTGGAAATTCATAAACAACACCAAATGGGATTTTATAATTGATGAGGAGCGAGGAAGTTCATTTAGCGAAATATGTGAAGATATCACCTATAATGATTTGGTTGCAGTAATATTGGAGGATTTTGGAATAGATTCTGAAGGTTATGCTGTGAAATTAAGTTATGATTTAGCAACAAATTTTATCTCAACGTCCAATCAACTCCCTCCTATTGTTATAAGAAATGATCGCCAAGTTAGATCTTTCATAAACACATTTCGTTCAAGTGGAGAGGTTCTAAAGTTATGTGTTTCAGTGGACAAAAATAATTCGATGTCCCACATTTCAAATCTGTCTGTTAATGAGGTACATTAGTTTAATAAATATTTATGATTTTTAGTATTTAAATACATTTACTAATCTCTTATAAAAATAAAAATTCTGCATGTACATTTAAATGTTGATGTAGATCATAGCGCTACTTATCCTTCACATCAAAATAAGGTTGGGAATAAGGTTTTTTGACAATTATATACTTTCTATTTAGTCCGTTGTATAAAATTTTGTTACTTATCCTTCTTATGAAAATAAGTTTTTATGTTTATAAAGTAGTTTTTAAAGTTAGAGACGAAAGTTTATGTTGTAATTCACTATTTTTATAAATGTTTATAAAGTCACATAATAAGTTACACATCTTTTCAAAAGCATATAGTCTTATAAAGTCAAATAACATAAGTACATGTTTTGCAATTATATGTAGTTTGTTTTATAAAATTGTGTTACTTATCCTTCTTTTTTAAAATAAGTTTGGATGTTCATAAAATAGTTTATAAAGGCAGAAACTGTAGGAGAATAAATATTTAAAATTTTACACGCTAATTCAATATTTTTATAAACCTTCATAAAGTTACATAATAAAGTTGGTCACAATTCAAGTTATTTTGATGTAGTATCAGAAACATCCCATTTTTCTACTTTTTCTACTAATAATGGTAATGAAATCATGTCTGCTCAAGAGGCCAGTTCAGGGGTTCGTATTTGTGATGAGTTATAATGTGGAATGTATATTAAAGAAAAAGTGAAATGCGGGAAAAGATTCGAATGTTAGCCATGAAGTATAATTTTGAGTTTTATACTTTTAAATCAGACCCAGCAAGATACGTTCTATTTTGTGTTGATGTAAATGCAGTTGGCGATTCTGTGCTACTAAAATTAAGGTCTCTGAGGGTTATATTCTTTGTCAATATAGTCCTCAACACAGTTGTGATACAACTTTCAGGAGAGTGAATTACCGACAAGCCGATGCAAAAGTGTTAGGTAAAATGTTAAGCAATCACTTTGATGGAGGAAAAAGTGGACTGAAACCAAAACAGATTATGGATGTTGCAAGAAGTGATCATTGGGGTTTCAATATCCTATTCAAAAGCATGGAGAACACAAGAACATGCACAAGAAATGGCTAGAGGTATTCCATCTGAAAGTTATAAAGTTTTGCCAAAATTGTTTCATATGGTAACTGTAAAAAATCATGATACTGCTACTTTTATTGAGGTAGATGATGATAGGAAATTTAAGTATGCATTCCTATTGTTTGGTGCATCCATTAGAGGTTTTAGGTTAATGAGAAAAGTAATTGTTATTGATGGTGCATTTCTAAAGTCTAAATATAAGGGGACTTTGCTTGGTGCTCAGCACATGATGGTAATTTTCAGTTGTATCTCATAGCTTTTGGTGTAGTAGATTCTGAAAATGAAGCTTCATGGGAATGGTTTTTGAAATGTTTGAAGTCGATTATTCATGATGAGACTGATTTGGTTTTTGTAACTGATCGTGCGCCATCAATTGCCAAAGTTCTTTCAACCGTATATCCACTTGCTCATCATGGTCAATGTACTTTTCATCTCCAGAAGAATCTTGAGTCTCATTTTAAGAATTCTCATTTGTTGCCATTGGTGACAGAGGCAGCAAAAGCATACACAAGGTTTGATTTTGATAATTTTTTTCAAGAAATTATTAATTCTGATCCAAGACTTGCAGATTACCTGATGATAGTTGGTTTATCAAAATGGTCGCGAACACATTCTCCTTCTAATCGGTACAACATTATGACATCTAATTTGGCTGAATCTCTTAAATCAATGCTGAATATGAGTCGGGAGTATCCTATTACGTACCTTTTTGATACAATTAGGTCTACGCTAACTAGATGGTTTCATGAGCGTCATGAGAAAGGTATCCGTCACACGCGATATGTCACTATAGAAGTGGGTAAGATTATGAAGGAATCTTATGAAAGATCAAGGTTTCTGCAAGTATCTCAAATAAATATTTCAGATTTTGAGGTCAAAGGAGATACTAGGAATCATGAAGTTAATTTACAAGGAAAGCAATGCAATTGTTGTATGTTTGATAAAGATTTGTATCCTTGTGTTCATGCAATTGCGGCTGCCAAATTCATTAAGATTAATGAGAACAGTCTAGTTCATGAGTCCTACAGCAATGAAAGGTATTTTTCTTATCTATTTTACTTTTACAAAGCATCTTACATGTTCAGTTGAAATTTTAGAAACCTTTGTTAAAACATTTTTTTTATAACACGCATTTAAGCATGTTTAAACTATTTCTAAAACATGTGTTTAAAAATTTTAAACTATTCTAAAACAAGTGTTTAAAACAATATATAAACAATTCTAAAACAGGTATCTAAAACAGTTTAGACAAATTTTTTAACACTTTTAAACATTTCTGTTTAAAATCATATAAATATATTATGATTTTTTAAAAACATGTTTAAACATTCAATTTTTTATCAGCTAGCATCATTAAACATGCTAGCTGATATTGATTTTTTTTTTTAACAACAATAAACTTTTATTAACTTTAGGTATTCGTACAAATAGGAGTAATCAAACAAGAAGGAATTTCATGAAAAGAAATGAAAGACATGTTTCTATTATAGAACTTAACTAAACGGTCTGAAGCTTGATTCAGATGAAGAGGAATCCAAAGAAAATGTATCTCTTCAAATCTTCTTGCCCAACTTTTGATATCAATGATATAATTATGAAGTTGGAAATTATGAGCCTTCCCACTTAGTAGATTGCAGACTTGAATATTATCCCCTTCACAATAGACTCGTTTATATCCCCTGATCCATAGATGTTGTATCATCTGTAAAAGCGCTTGAAGTTCAGCTTCTAGAGAGTTAGCGCATCGATGTCGTTTTGAGTAGGCCGCTTCAATGAAACCATCTTGAGAATTATAGACTATCCAAGCAGCTGAAGAAGGTTCATGTGATTGAAAGGAGCAGTCATACTTGCATCTTACAAACGAAGATGGAATGTTTGTTTGCTCTGCATTCCTAATCTGATTTCTGGTTGCCTTACTCATATCTTGATGAGATTGCAAAGTATACTCTGACCATTTAGAAGCATCTAAAGCTGCTTTATGTAAATCTGAGATCCACGAATGTTGTATGTTCTGAAAAATCAGTAAATTCCTACTCTTCCACCAACGCCATAAAATCCACAAGGGAAGTTGTCTCATGTATGCAGAATGTTGTTGATTGCTACTCCACCGTATATTTTCTTCAAGCTTTTGTTCCAATGAACCCTGATTGAGGTTAAGACTTTGTAAACCAATATGAGATCCTCTCCACATAGCCATTGCATAAGGACAGGTAAAAAATAAATGAAGAATAGATTCAGACCCATTGCAACATCTACAACATAAGGAATCTCTGGCAATGTGCTTGGCATATAAATTTTCTTTTACCGACAATCCATTAGTTAATAATCTTCACAAAAAATGTTTAATCTTCGGAGCAGTCTCTAGTTTCCATATCTGAGATTTAAGAGATAAAGAACCTGGAGTTTGTGTACTTGGAGTAGTGACAGTTGATAGATTTTTTGCCATCCAATATCCTGATTTCACTGAGAAAATGCCATCTTGTGTGTAATGCCATCCAAGTAAATCATGAGTAGCTGAGTTGCTCAATTTCAATGACAAGATTATATTCACATCTTCAGGGTGTATCAACCTAGTGATCAACGATTGATCCCAACAACCAGAATGTTGAACAATTAACTCCTTGAATTTAGTGACTTGCCAAACAACTTCAGGAGAAGAAGGCCTAGGCGGTCTTGGAGGATGACATGGGAGCCAAACATTAACCAATTCACCCTTTCCAATTAAGAATCTGAGTCCTTTAGATAGTAAGTCTCTACCATGAACTAATGAACTCCACACATATGATGGCTTGCGACCTAAACCAGCCGATAAAATTGTATCATTCCAGAAGTATCTTCCCTTTAGCAATTTAGATACTAAACTCTCTGGATTTTGAAGAATTCGCCAAACTTGTTTGGCTAACATAGAATCATTGAAGATGGAAATATCACGAAATCCCAATCCACCATCTCTCTTAGGTGAGCTTATTCTTGACCATTTAAACCAATGTAAACCACGTCCAGATCCATTTTGCCGCCAAAATTGCGCCAGACAACGTTCAATATCCTCACATATAGCTTTTGGTAATTTGAAACAATTCATTGTGTAAACTGATAGTGATAAAGCAATTTTCTTCAACAATATTTCTTTTCCCGCTGGTGAAAGAAACTTAGAAGACCAATGTTGAACACGATCACGTACCTTCTGAACTATATATTCAAACATCTCTTTTTTGCTTCTACTAAATTCCTCTGGTAGTCCCAAGTACCTCTTAATTCCACCATCATTAAAGATCTGAAGTAAATTACGTAACCTAGTCTTAAGGCACGAATTGACTTTTGAACCAAAGATGATTGCTGATTTATGTAGATTGATAGCTTGTCCCGAAACTGATTCATATAAATGAAGAATTCTTCCATTAAACTGATTCATATACCATTTTCTATATTTACAATATTTCAAACAAAAACTTTATAAAGGTATATAAAAAAATTATAATATAATTATACGGTTCCAGACAGCATGTTTAAACTGTAAATATGATGATTATATTTTTAACTATAAATACCTGATTTCATGGAATCTGATTAGAAGTTGAGTAAAAGAAGATACTCATCTTCTGAAACTTCTTTTTATTTCCCTTTTTATTTTCTTTTCCATCAGCCGTTTCTTTTTTTCAACATCCTTTAAGTATTGATCATATGTCTCCTATTTTTTTTTTTTTTAGTGATTAGATTTAGCAATATAATGATATCTATAAATATAAAATTACTTACCTGTAAGTTCTTTGCTAAAAATATGATAGGTTCAAGTTCCTTACTTTGCCTTCGTAATTTTATTTTCTTTATATTTTTATGGAGATCAGTATCAGAACTGTTCAGTAACTCAGCAAGCGAAACAGATGGACATTTGTTTTCTTTCCAGAGAATCTGTAAAATAATTAAACAAAAAAACTTATGATTATGTTACACACAATGTATAATAATAATAAAAAAATTAAAATATTGTTTACATCTTGCAAGTTAGAATATAGATGGCATAATACGACTCTTAGATCGCAGTGAATTCCTTTGGTATATGTTCTCCATATTTCAACCTTTGCTATAATCTCCTGTTTTTTGGGTGTGTTTAAATTAGTGTCTTAAATTTACAGTACAAAAATATTTTAAATTTTATATTGAATTAGTACATTACCATTTTCTCTTTTTCTCCAAAAACATCATCTTCAGTTATATCAATAACCTAAGCAACATATTAAAATAATAACAATTATAACATTTTTATAACGTTTTAAAAAGACAAATTTATATAGGTTTTTTAATATAACCTATGTTGTTAAGATTGGAATTATTGCCTTTTCTTTCTTCCTCTCTTCCCTCCTTGATTGATATTGAAAATGAAAAGAGTACTTTTGTAGGTATTTTTCAAAGTTTTATTTAAAACTGTTTAAGAGAGTATAAGAACATAAGAAGACAAAGTTAATTAAACTTTATAAACACTTATAAAAATACTTTGTAAACCAATTTCTTCATAAATTTTAGCATATACTATGCTTAGATGAAAGTTTACCTCACTGTTAAAGCTTTCTTCTCTCTGTCTTTTTCTACTATATTGTTCTTTTTCTGTATCACTTCGTACATTTTCTTCAAATTCTTCTTCTTCCTGATCTTTGTTCGACTTTTCTTTTTTCTCCTCTTCTTTTTCTTCTTCCTTCTCCTCATCTTCTTTTTGTTCTTGTTTAAAAAATTCATCATAATTCTTAATTTCAAACTAATGCTATAGAACATTTATTGTTATTCTTATATATAAATATTTATATACATTTATAAAGATTTATATAAATGTATTATAAAAAAATTAGTTTCTTTTTTTCAACATGTGCACAACTAGGTCCTGTTGTTTCTTCTTTGTTGAACTTGTTATTAAGCATAACAAACAATTTATCGACTTTCTTTTCCAACTTTTTGATGATACTGGAAATCTCATCATCAGTTTCATCATCCTGAAAAAAATATTTAATTACATAAAATATCAAATAATAAAAAAATGATAAATTTGAAAATCTACCTCATCTTTTTCATCTTCATTCAAATATTTACCCAATAGACAAATCATGTTGGAAACCTTTTTGTTAAGCCTTTAAACAATTTCAAACAAATGTTCTGAAGATGGTTTACTTTCTCCATTGATGAATGTCAATGCTTCAGAAACATTGACTTCTCCCCTAATCCAATCTCTACTTGATAATCTATATCATTTCTCTATGAGATCAATTACTTCCATTAAATTTCTATCACCATTAGGTGTAAGAAAATCATCACACTCCTCTTGGGACCTTACTATGCTATGCACCTCAACCTGAGAACAAAAACATAAAATTTATAAACTATTTTATAAAAAAATTTATATGATTTTATAAGAAAGAGAAACTTACATTTTTAATCAGTTCAATCTCTTACAATTCCCACATTTTTGCATATCTTGTTTTCGACCACTGTAAAGAGAATGGAAGAAATAGAATTTTTCCCTAACCCCAAACTTAGCACCTAATTGATGAATTGAATTCAACGCCCAAATGGTTACTGCGAGAAGGAATCCTTTGACGCCATAATTGTCTTTTTCCCCACGTTTTTGCAAACAGTTTTGATATACTACTATACAGGATCTCATATTCTTTTCTCCCCCAATCTTGAGACACATACATATTAAAGTCCAACGAATCTAATAAATCTTCTGTATCTACTAAATGTTGTGGGGGATCGGCTATGATTATCTTTTCGACAATAATGCACGCAGATAATGACAATCTCTCAGGTGTTTCCAAATTTCCAGCCTTTGATTTCAGTACGTTTACTAAGCCATTAATAGTAAACCTGTTTTTTTCTATCATCCATTCATAAGGCTCTTCGAGATGATTAGCAATTGTTAGAATTTTCTTGCAAAGTAATCTGATCGTCATGTAGAACTCTCGAAGAGATAATCTTATTGGTTGATTTGCAAATGCAAACCATAAATTCTCGTCTGCAATCAAAAAGTAATTAATAACTTATAGTTTAAATGATATTAACTGCTTTTATAAGAATTTATAAGATAACATATATATTTTGTTACCTTTAGTTATAATCCTTCTTTGCATTAGAAAATGGAATAGTTTCCCTCAAAAAATGATATCTCCATTTTTTCCTAAATTTATTAGGGGGCCCAAGAATGAATCTTCTAGGAACGAGAATTCATTTTCGTCCAAAATGGACTTTGATGATTTAGAGTGGTTCATAATTGTTTTCTTACCATCTTCTTCTTCACCTGGACTAGTTAATCTTGTAGGTAATTTTAAAGAACCCATCTGCAAAATTGGTTTAAATAAAATCCAATTGAAAAACAAATGTATAATTTGTTTTTATATTAAACAAAAAATACTGCTTAATATATTAGATGATAATATCTTATAAATATATAAGATTATAACCTATCACTAATTTTATTTAAAACGTTTATTGAAGTTTATATATTTCATAAACTACAAAATAAAAAATTATAATGTACACTAAAAGCATTATAAAGTTCCTTTAATAACATGTTTATTCAAAAGTTTAGTCAGTTTTATAACTTCCATTATAAAAATCATTTAGAAAACATGTTTTAGACAGTGTCATCTATAATTTGTTATAAGTTTTTACAAGTTTCTATACAAAATCTTCTAAAAGCATTTTAAAATATTTATAATTTACTTACGAATCCCAAACTCAGAAACAGAGAGAAGAAATTGAAGAGAAGTTAATCTTTTTTTTTCCGGTAACAATTTTGGATAGACGCTAATTTCAAATGTTTTTGAGCACCAATTGGTTTCCTGCAAAATGATATGTCAAAGGAAAAAGTAATTGATTAAAAGAATAATTGATGATCAGACAAAACGATGCAACATTTTATTAATCAAATCAAGTATCGACATATAATAAAGAACCCTATTTATAAAAAAGACGAAGTGTCTCTTTTAATAATCACAATTGTACGAAAAAATTTGGGGAAAAAAATTCACATTCATATAAAAATAAAAAAAATATCTCAAGCATTTCCTATTTTTGTAGAGATTAACTACCTTAAATGAAAAAATTATCTCAAGCATTTCATTCAAATGTTTAATCGGTTTTATAAAAAAAAAATTTAATTAAAACTGAAAATGCTTAATATATTATATTATAATATCTTATTAACTTTTATAAATGGTTATAAATATGTTAGACTATAACGAAGTTTAAAAAGAAACATACTTATAAAAGCATTTGTAAACAAAAATCAAATCTTTGTAAAACATAATCAAAATTGGAAACCCTAATTTTTTAATCATGTTTACAATTAACAGTGAAAGAAACGAAATTTAAAGGTACATAGCAACTCACATTAACAATAGAGAAGACGAAGACGTCTAGGCGAAAAACAATTTTGGGGAAAAAAATTACACATGCATATAAAAATCTAATTTTTATCACAAGTATTTCTGATTATATAGAGATTAACTACCTTAAGTGAAGAAATTGAAGTGAAGATGTTGAAGTTGAAGATGGAGATAAACGATTTAAGTTCGAAAATTTTTAATCTCTTTTAATCGAAGAGTATCTTCGTAGCTTTGAGAGAGAGAGAGAGAGAATTATGAAGAACGAGAGTAGGGGGAGAGAGGACTTGATTTGAATGTGAGAATCATGTTAAAATTTGTGGAAGAACAAATGACCCAACCCAAATTAGGTCCTTCTCGTAGCAACAATAAAATATATATCAGGCTCATAATATGCAAACTCATAAACACATTTATAACAAATCATTTTTTCAACATTTTTATAAGGTTATATACATTACATTATAATTTTCATTATAAAAAACTATAAAACATATAAAATACAATTGCTTTAGTTAGTAAAATAGTATATACGATTCAAGATTATGTTTTTACATTATTTAAACTTATAAATCTTTTATAAAAGGAAATACCATATGTTTAATAAGTATAAACTTAAAAGACTGACATTAAAATTCAAGATTAATTGTGTAGTCATTCTGTTAATTCCGAGAATATATCTGCTGCCAACTTTTTCCTTATATCTCCTACTTTCTCTTCTCTTAAGTTCTGTCAATCCTTAATTTGCATTGAATAACATTCAATCACCTTTAACATGAATAAGACAGATTCCTCAATTTTAGAAACCTGAAATTAAAAATAAAGAATTTTAGATAGTTCTTTAAACATTATAAATTGTAAACTATAAACTCATATAAAACGCTATAAAAAATATTACAATTTACCACTTAAAGTTTATAAACCCTTATAAAACATTATAAAATCTTATTTAACTGATTTAAAACCTTATAAACCTTATAAAGAATTTAATTTTTTTTTAATTTTATAAATTTGAAAATATATGCTGTAGAGAATTTCTTTAGTTTGCACAGTAATCGTGAATGGATGAAGATCCATTCTTTCTTTCCTGAGTCTTCAGATTAAATATGGTAATGTAGTTGCATATGAATTCAAATGAGCTCTCTTTAGAAATTCTGAATACATGAATGAAACTAAATCCAGCAAAGTTATATGTCTTTTAACCAAATTTATCATAACTGCTATCCAACAGTTTGACTTTATGCAGAGTGGAGAGTAGAGAATATCAATAACCCTTGAAATTATATTCTCATTGAATTCTTGGCTTGAAAGGGAATATTCATCCTTGTTTTCCAAGAATTTAATATAAGAATTGTCAATAGTCTAGAAAAAAGAGACTCCAAGAATATAAGACATACGGTTGCTAAAAAATTCGAGATTCTGATTCTTACGATTCCTTAACAACTCTAGAATGACTTCTATATGCTGCAAGAAAAAAATTATAAATACATATATGATCATGGATAAGCAGGCATATACACTTATAACCATTTACTCAAAACTTATATCATAATTATAATAACGAGAAACATTTACAATACTTTATCGTAGATAAAGTTTATAAAACATTTTGTATACATATATAATAAAAAAGTATATAACCAAATAAGAGTTTACAACTATAAAAAGACACATTTAGTTGAACTTATAAACACTTATAAAAACTTATAAAACCTTTAAAATAATAACAAAAACAATAAACATGCACAATAGTATAAGTATTTTATAAATATATATCTTAAAATGTGATACCATACATATTTATTTTCAATAAAGACATTCTGATAGTTGTATAAATATCTTTAAACATTTATATAAACGTAATAAGAGCATAAGAATTCGTAGAAATACTTATTTATATTTATAAAACCACATACACTAAAAAATTACAGTTTTTGTTAACTTTCTCCCTGGAGTCTGTAGAGTGTTGAACCATCTTGAATCCATTCGGATATCACCACACATGAGGAATCTACAACCAAATTAATATAAAATTATAATCACTTATATCATAATATATAAAAATGATATCATAAGTTAATGTCCTTTTGATGTTTTTTTCCAGTTTTCCAAATTTTCCAATCGTACATTGTCAACAGCTACAAATGGATGCAGTATTTGATGCTTTTTCTTTTCAGCTATCAAAGGTGATTGTGTATGAATTGAAAGAATTTTTCCCCGCTCACTTCTTCTTGGAGCAAGATTTATAGATTCCTTTGTGTTTGATTTACGTCTCTTCTTTGACTATAAATACATATAAAAATCATTGAGTGAGTCTATTTTTGTTATAAAAACTGTTCAAATTTTTATGCAATCACATTATCAACACTTATAAAACTGATTACCTCCCTTTTCTTTTCTCTGGTTATTTCTTTCTTTGTCAACAATGAATGTGTTTGTATTTCATCATTATCAGAAGTCTCAACATATTCAGTATCAATCTGAAAAGATTTTATGTCATTTAAATACTTAAATATCAAAATTAAAAATAAGTATGTACAATACTAACCTCTTTTTTCTTTTTTTCATTATTTTTCTTTTTTTTCTTCATACTTTTAGAACAAGTTAAAAGTAACTGAGGACTTTGAACCCTTTCATAGTCTTCACGAAAAGTCTGAAAAAAATTTCAACTCTTTTGTTATAAAGATAAGTCAATCATAGTAAGAAAAGCCTGTTAAAATCTACTAATTTTCAAATAAAATTATTACAAAGTTTCAATAATAACCTTGATCCCTTTTTCACGTTTATTTTTTTGAGAATTGCTTAGACGTGTTTGAGAATTTTGTACTGTATCAAAATCTTTGAGAGCAAGCTGGTCGAAAATTGTATTAGCAAAACATATTAAACCATATATAAATTCAAAATCCAATTAATACAAACCTGGTTATCAATTTTTTCACCATTTTTCTTGGATTCTACTGGTGACCGCGCCATAGATCCTCCAATGTCTTTATTACAAGTCTAAATTTAAAGAAGATGTAAGTTATCTTATAAAAGTTCACAAGGACAATACTTGAACTGTGTTTTTTTATAATTGTTTATAAAAAATTTTATATGTGTTTATAAACTGTAATAAACTAACCTTGTAATTAATATTTTCATTTACTGGTGATTTTGACAAACGTAAGTTAGATGTCCCAACATCTTCCTCCGCNAGATTTTTTTTTTTTTTTTTTTTTTCACCCTCCGCAAGAGATCTTGACAAACGTTTTTTATTTTTTTTTCTTTTTCACAATCAAGTCCTGAGAACTTGTCAACCGTTTCTGAGAAAGTTCAAACAAATCTATATCTTCAGGTTTTTAAAACTTTTTTCATTATGTGTCATATTCTTGATGTATCAATATTCTGAAAAAGTCAAATAATTTTAAAATAAATAAAAATAACATAAAGTAATATATATATATATATATATATATGTATAGTGGTTTTGTACATTACCTTA
>OVBE01004885.1:0-22595 GCA_900406425.1 Iberis pinnata | reverse complement strand
ATCCTCAGGAACTTGGATGACTACTCACTACTCATGGGAGTATAAGCAGATGAAACAGCAAACAAAACTTCGAACTTAAACATGCAGATCTATGAAGAACAGCAAGAACACAAACCCATAAATGAAGAACACCAATGAAACAGTAAGCTAAGCAAGAGATTAAAACTTAAAACGAAAATAGAGATGAAAACTAAAGAACAACCTAAAGCTAAGCAAGGAATCAAAGGAAAAAAGTAGATTAACTTAAAACTCAAAAGAAATCTTGTTTTTACACCAAGAACATGAAGAACAAACTAAGAAATGAAAACCTAAGACAAAAACCTAAAAAGGAAAGAAAAACTAAAGCTTGTGCGAATGGAGGCAAATTAGGGCTTTTATAGTGTTCAGAGAAAAGCCCTAATTCGCACTATAGACAAAATGCTAGTCATTGTCTTGGATCTTGGGCCTTGCTTCAGGTGGTATCCGGATTCGAGTTGGTCGGGTCGGAGCGTGTTTGCCTTCGAGTGGTTGAGTGCACAATCGATCCGGACTAAAGGGTGCTTGCTTGTGATCGATCCAGCTTCGTTGCGTCTAAACTTCGTCTGAGGTTGGGATCGATCCCGGCATTGAGTGCCTGAGATCGATCCAAACACAAGTGAGATCGATCTTGTATGTTGTCTTCTTAGTCCTGCTTCGTCTTCGTGCACTTTCTTGGCTTCGTTTGAGACTTCACCAGAAACGTTGAAAGGGAGAAGGGGGATCGATCTGGTTTCGTTGCTGGATCGATCTGGAGTGTTGTTGGGATTGATCTTCATAGTGTTGGGATCGATCCCGAAGATGCTGAGTGGGATCGATCCTGTTTCGTCGCTGAAGTGCCTGAGATCGATCCTGCATAGTGCTTGGATCGATCTTGAAAGTGCTCAGAGGTAAGTTCAGTCCATTCGTCAAGTGTTGCTTTTCTGAAATTTCTCAAATCCTTCCCAAAACATCTGAAAGTCCCGAAAAACCTCCAAAATGCGTGCATATGCAAATTCTAATGCAAAAGTCCTAAAAACACTAAATTTAGTGAAATCGACCATAAATGTGATGTATGCACACTTTAAGACCTCAAAAATGATGCTAATTGATAAGTAAAATCCATGAAAATTCAGAGTCATCAAGGGCCACCATTTCATATTTTTTCTTTGAACTTTGAGATTCATGAGACTGAGCATTTCCTCATTTCCTCTTAGGTTTAGACTCTTCTTCTAGTTGTTCCACATGTGGTGAAAGAGCTTGGATTTGAGAAAGTCTTCTATGTTTTGTAGGCCTGCGTCTTCTGGTTCCTTTACTAAGGCTAGTCCCGGAGCCCAAGGGTTTAGAGACCCCAAGGGAATAAATCGTAGGATCTAGCTTGTAAGAAATGAGAGAGTTGAAGGAGGATGGAGAGGAATGGGTGTTGTTCTGATCTAGAATCATGTTGCCATCTATTTGGTCAGAGTAATATCTCCTTGCACTGGAGATTGTTGCTGCCATTAGTTTAGGTTGGGAGGAATTTGAACTTGAGAAGTCAAATACAAGACCCTTGCCTTTGTCTAGTTCTTTTGAAATGATTGGAGCAGCTTCAAGCCTGAGCACAATTTTTTGAGTGATATGGTTTGAGTTTGCATTGTTCACTGATTGGTTGATTCTCTCAATTCTGATATGTTTTTCTATGTCTGGTTCATGTTGCAGGTATTGCCGCATTTCTTGTAAGACTATCGGAGCCATACGAAGTCGGCCTGTGATTGGATCAAGTCCAACATGTTCTTCAGATAATATCCCATAAAGTGGGTCTTGAGGCTGGAGGATTTTTGAAGCTATTCCAGACTGAGAAGAAGCTGAGGAAGGTGAGTATGAGCTTTGACTGGAGTTGGGAATGACATACGGGCACCTTTCCTGAGAATGTGTAAGTCTTTGACATCCATAGCAGCGCTTTTGTAGCTTTTCAAAATCATAGAGTATCTTTGTCTGTTCACCAGAGGGTAGAGTGACAGTTTTGAAACGTCTTAAAGGTTGGTCTACATGTATTTTGACTTGAACCCCAAACATAGTCTCTGTTTTGTGGTTTGTAGGATCGAAGGCAAGTTCGATTACTTGCCCAGCAAAATCACCAAGTCGTAACATGGTTTCTTCTTTGTAATGATTGACAGGTTTGTTTCTGAGCCGGACCCAAACTGTGAGAAACTGAAGATAGTCTGGAGGAGGGTTTGCTGTCCATGTATCAAGAACAACATCCCATTGGTTGAAGGTGTGTACTCCTTTAGCCAAAACAGTTTGAAAGTCATGCTCATACTTGAATATGAACTGGAAAGTGTCTTGGGTAAGTGCTACTCCTCTCACTCGATCATAAATCTGTCATTTCCTTGGGAAATCATGAATGAGATCAGACATTTTTTGGTTTTCAGGGTTAAGGAGCCGCCCTAAAATTCTCATGTGGTTCTACTCAGCTGAGCTAAATGCGGGACTAGCTGGAAGGAGGAAAGGCTCTTCACCTTCTTCTAGTGTTATGCTGTGTACCTTTCCAGTAAGATCTTCTGCCATGGTTATGGAGGGCGAACGGATTGAATGTGATTGAGAGGTTGATTAATGTAGTGTGTGATGAAGAGGATTGGAAAGAAATTGTAAAGACTGACGGCGACTAAGGGGAAAAAACCCAATCTTTTCCCTAATCTTCTAAAGTGAAACATTCTAGATGAGATAGAGATTCTTAAGCCCTTTCAAGGGAAAACAAAAAATACCAAAAATATCGTTGTTTTTATTCTCTAAGTATTACTTATTTTCACCAATAGCTTTTGTGGTTAATACTGATTTTTTTGGCCTCTCAAATCTTCATGAACTTGTTTATTGATAGCATTATATATTACCAAAAAATTAGGTTAATACTTTTTTTTCTTTGATAAACAGGTTAATACAAATTAGTCTATATGGTGGACGATACAATACAAATAAAAATACAAATACAGATTGCGTAGTAGTAAATTATAAAGCAATCTGCAGCAAAAGCTACTGCTCTCTGCCTTTATTCTTGTTTAATTAAGGGTATTCGAGTTTATAAGATTCTTTTACTTTCTGCAGACGATTCCATATCCAGAAGATGCTCCACGTGTACAATCCAATGTTGCATATTCAATCTCTGACTTAACCGACTCGATCTCTGCATGTGACTCAGAGAAAATGCAAGTTTTACAGTCATTGGAAAGAAGAGAAGAAGTCTTGAAGCTTTCTTCACCACCAATGACTGGCATTGCAACTCCAGGCTTAGCCGGATTCTGGAAATCCGGTTTGTATGTTCGTCCCAAGATTCCATCTACGTTAGGTGAAAGGTTGAAAAACTTGAATTGAACTTCAAGATGTGCAAAACAATCATCTGATGGTACTTTGTAGTTGTGGATCCTATCGTCTTCTTTAGTCACTGGAACCACATTGATCATGATCTCGGCTTTGTCTTTGATTGTTACGATCACACTGTTTCTCATTGTCACTCTCTCGATCTTGATGTCTTTGTTTGGTGAGTACCTATTTAATTTTAAGGAAACATATATGAGTTTTCAAGAATCAAAAAACATATGAATAACAAAGTTAACAAAGATCCAGTGGCCTAGTGCATTAATAACAAAATTGTGTATATTAACCATGTGTAGAGAGTTTCTTCTGGGACAGAGAGTTCTTGGCCATGGAAAGTGAATTTAAGATGGTCGATTTCATTGTCCCATGAGGCGGATTTTGCGGCTTCTAAGGAGAATTTGTGGGAGTTGAAGAGGAATCCGAGAGCTTGGATCCATGTGAAGTCTCTGGAACGACCAGCTGGTCTGTGACCAATGAACCTACCATTGATCTGAATATCAGAATCAGAGACGAGACTAAACTCTTCATTGCTCTTTCCATGGAAGTAGAACACAATGCCATCTCCTCCAATGAACCTCGGATCGTAACAAGCTGATCCAGGTCTATTGCAATTTGGTTTCCTCACTACACAAAATCACATCATCATTACTTGAAAATGCACATATCCATATATGTAGAGTCATCCTAGCTTGCTGTCATTTTTTAATTTAACAATTTTAGCTGACCCACTTTTTTGAAAAATTATACAAATTTGACTTATTTTATTCGTTGGGAGTTACAGCCTCTAAAATATTTTAAGTTCTTAGGACCAGCTTTGCATATATGGAAAACATTAAGATAAAGAATGGGAAAATCATACTGCGGCATTGAGATTTGCAGGTTGGTCTATCGCAATCGGCGTAGCAAACTTTGTTTTTGGAGTTCATAGCGGTTGTGCTGGGACATTCGTCTGGACATTGAATGTACTTGCGGTAACATCGAGTGTAAGGATTGCTACAGTAAACTCCAGCTGCCTTGGCTTGCAAGAAACAAGTTGCAGCCACCAGAGAAATCACTAGCAAAAGGGTTTTTGAGATCTCCATCTCTGTGTCTTATGGTTTTGATTAGAGAAGGAGAGTTGATTGTTTTGATGACGGTGAAGGGATTGTGAATTTATAGGGGAGAAAAGTCAAATGCTTGCTTAGTAAAGAGGTCTGTTATGTTAGTTAACTATTGAGATACAAGTTGGAGACTTTGCATCTGGACGAACTTCGTGGTCACACCATCAACATTTGCATTTAACTTTTTTTTTTTTGTTTTTACTTTGTTTCAAAGTAAAAGTATACCTATTTCTCCAATTTAAGCATCGTTTTATGATTACTTTTCTAATGAATTAAGACAAACTATATTGGATTTAATAGTTGGTTTAGAGTTGGTTTAGAGTTAGTTAAAATTAAACCAAGTTAGCACATTGTATATTTTATACATTATTTTTGAATAAGATTTTTAGTTCATTTTTCCCAATATGGTATCAGAGCGACAAAATTCCGCAAAACCTGCCGAGCTGAATTTTTCAGCAATTGAGTTTCATTTTCTTTGATTCATTATCTCTTCGATGAGTTAATCTGTTTTTGAAGCTAATCCTGAGCTTCTATTCACGATCCTCATCGTTTTTCTCCGAACATTTTCCGATTTCATTTCATCGCTACTTGCGATTTTTGTTTTAAGATTTTACTGAAATTTCAAACAGTTCATCATCCTATATACTGAATCATGTCTCTAATTGATTCCGCTCCTGGTAACACGTCTCAGAATCAAGATGAAGAAGTTGAGAGTCTGATTCAAACAAAACTCGTGGCCTCTTTATCCGATCCAAATTCCAATCCGTTGTACGTTCATAGTGCAGACCATGCCGGTATTTCATTAGTCTGTGAAAAGCTCATAGGTCTAGGGAACTTTAGTTCATGGTGTAGATCTATGTTGACGGCACTAGGAGCTAGGAATAAAGCTGTTTTTGTAGATGGATCATTTTAAGAACTCACGGATGATCGTTGAGATTATGCTTCTTGGTGTAGATGTAATAGTATCGTTTCAACTTGGATAGTCAATGCAGTAGATAAGTCCATTGGAAAGAGTATCATGTACCTTGATACAGCTAGACAGATGAGGCTGGATCTACATGATCAATTTAAACATCGAGATGGTCCAAGAATAGCTGAGATCACACAACAATTATATTCAGAAATGCAAGGCTCACAGACAGTTAGTGAGTACTATACTCAATTGAAGCAGTTATGGGAAGAATTGAAAAACCATGAAACTCTATTTAGTTGTTGTTGTGGCAACATGTACTGTGTTAGCCTCAAACGGATAACACAAAGGGATGAACATGATAGAGTTCTAAAGTTTTTAATGGGACTGAATAACTCCTATACATCTACTAGAGGTCAAATATTAATGATGGAACCTAAACCATCAATCACTAAGGTGTTCAATTTAATCTCCCAAGAGGAAAGACAAAGATCCATGAAGACTTCAAGCAATGTTGCATTTCAGATTTCTGATATATCATCTGGTTCCTCACAGACAATTGCAGCTACTACATATAACAATAATAAAGCTTCCAATCGTCCTATATGCTCTCACTGTGGAAAAGTTGGCCATACAATTAATAGATGTTACAAGTTACATGGGTTTTCACCATGATATAAAACTTAAAGTCTCAATAAGCCTACTCAATATCCTACTCAATCCACAGATCAGCTACAACTTACTAATCAACAGGATGTTCCTTCTTCTTTATTCACAGCTGATCAATTGCAAAAAATTTTAAGTGTCTTGCAGAATGCTAATGCATCTCAGGACCACATCTCACATGTTTCAGGCAACACATTTAAGTTGGCAGATGGAACAACTTCTACATCTCAACCACAACCTCACATCACTTATGCCACATGTACCATTATCACCAACTTTCACTTACTTTCTTCTATTGGAATACGAGACAGCCTTACATTAAATACAAAGATATGGATCATAGATACATGTGCTAGTTGCCAGGTTTATCTGACTTAACTCTTTTTCATAAAACTGAAACAATTAGTAACACCTCTATTACACTTCTTGATGGCACTCACATCCCTGTTACTCTTTCTGGTTCCATTACATTGTCACAATCTCTGACTATTCATTATGTCTTGGATGTTCCATAGTTTAAATTCAATTTGTTGGGCATAAGTGCACTTACTAGGAATACTTCTTATTGTGTGATGTTTTCTGCTGAAATTTGTTATATTTTGACTCAAGATCCTTTCTTAAACCAGGAGCATACTCTGGACTTCATGATTGGGAAGGGTAACCTTTCTCACAATCTGTATGTTCTGGATCCTCCTGTTGATATCAAACCGATTTCAAATGTTAAGGATTTCTCAGTTTTTCAAGTAACTTCAGAGATTTAGCATAACAGACTTGGCCAGCCTTCTCAAAATAAAATCAAAATGCTTTCTAAGGTTTTAGATTTTCACTTTTGTAAAACCAAAACATGATTCATTTTGTAAAATCGGTCTTTTGGCAAAACAGAAAAGACTTTCATTTCCTTATGCAAATAATATTTCAATGTTTCCTTTTGGTTTACTTCATTTAGATGTGTGGGGTCCTTTTCATGTGCCTACAATAGATGTTTATAAGTATTTCTTAACAATAGTTGATGATTGCACTAGGAGTACTTGGGTTTATTTGTTGAAGAATAAGAGTTTTGTTGCTAGTACTTTTCCTGAATTCTTGAATTTGATTGAAAATCAGTACTATTGGAAAGTCAAAGCTATGAGATCAGATAATGCTCCTGAATTGTGTTTCACTGATTTGTTGACATCAAAAAGGATTGTTCATTATTTCTCATGTCCTTATACTCCACAACGAAATCCTGTTGTGGAAAGGAAACATCAACACATTCTTAATGTGGCAAGATCCCTTTTGTTTCTATCAAATATTCCTTTAATGTATTGGGATGATTGTATTCAAACTGCAGTGTATTTGATGAATAGGACTCCCTCCCCTCTATTACAAGATAAATCCCCTTTTGAATTGTTGACTTTAAAAGTTCCTTCTTATGATCATTTAAGAGTCTTTGGCTGTTTGTGTTTTTCTTCAACTTTACTTAAGGATAGAAATAAGTTTTCCCCACGTGCTATTCCTTGTGTTTTTCTTGGTTATCCTCAGGGTTACAAAGGTTATAAACTGTTGAATATAGAAACTAATCAGATAATGATATCTAGGAATGTGGTCTTTCATGAATCTATTTTTCCTTTTACAAAGCTGAAATTGAATGAAAATGTTAATGACTTGTTTGATCAATATGTTTTGCCTTTGCCAGTTCCAGATTCTCCATTTCTTGCATTCTTTGATCTAGATAATGAATTGATTGATGAGTTTCCTGTTGAAAATGACACTTTTTAATCTCATAATTCACCTATGTCTGTGCATTCACCAATTTTTTCTAGCTCTGCATCTAGTATGTGTTCATCATCTGCATTTACTTTTACATCTAGTTCTGCATCTAGACATGCCTCTAGTCTTGAATCTGCAATGTCTTTACCTGCTGCATCTAGTTCTTCTTCTGGATATGTGTCATCAGGAAGTTCATTATCAGTTCAAAGACCAAAAAGGCAAACCAAAACACCTGCTTATCTTGATCAATATCATCTATTTTTATTACAAAAGGCTTCTCAGTTTCTAGTTCATCCTATTCATACAACTTCCTATCCTATTTCCTCTTTCTTGTCATATGATAAACTCCATCCCCACTATAAACATTTTGCTTTATCCATCACTTCAAATACTCTTCCCAAATCTTTTAAAGAAGCTATCACATCTGCTGACTACACTAAGGCTATGAAATCTGAAACGAATTCTCTAGAAACTAATTGGAACATGGTCGACTTACCTTCAGGTAAACATCTTGTTGGTTGTAAGTGGGTATATACCATTAAATATAACCCTGATGGCAGCATTGAACGTTATAAAGCAAGGCTTGTTGCCAAGGGCTATACACCTATAGCCAAAATGGATTTATTTATAGCTTTACTTGCTCTAGCTTCTGCCAATAACTGGTCAATCTCCCAATTAGATATCAACAACGCTTTTTTGAATGACGATCTTGATGAAGATATCTAAATGATATTACCTCTTGGCTACACAACTTTAACCAGTGTTTCTGTACCCAAAATTGCAGTGTGTAAATTGCAAAAGTCCTTATATGGCCTCAAACAAGCCTATAGACAATGGCATAAGAAGTTATCTTCGGTTATTTTGGATGCAAGATTTATCCAAGCACCTTCATAACAATGATGATGTGATACAATGATATATGTAGTCCTTGTATATGTGGACAACATATTAATAGCTGGTAACAATGATGTTGTGATACAAGCTTTCAAAGACCACCTTCAATATGTTTTTAAGCTAAGAGATTTGGGACATGCTAAGTATTTCTTGGGATTTGAAAATGCTAGAACAGAGGTTGGCATTTCCTTAAATCAACAAAAATACACTTTAGAACTGTTAGAAGACTCTGGCTATTTGGGATGCAAACCAGTATCAGCTCATATGGATCATACATTGAAGCTAACTAAGACAGTCGGTGATGCTTTACCAGATGTAACAGTGTATAGAAGACTAGTTGGCCGATTACTATATCATATCTTACACATACAAGGCCTGATATAACATATGATGTAAGCAAGCTCAATCAATTCATGTCTGCACCTCGTACAACTCATCTACATGCGGCTTATCATGTACTAATATACCTCAAGAATGCTCCTGCTCAAGGCCTATTCTATCCAGTAACATCAGACATCAAATTGACAGCATTTTTAGATGCAGATTGGGCATCCTGTCCAGATTCCAAACATTCAATTACAGGCTAGTGTGTGTTCATAGGAGATTCTATTGTTTCTTGGCGAGCTAAGAAGCAACATACAGTCTCCAGGAGTAGCTCTAAAGCTGAGTATAGAGCAATGGCATATGCTACTTGTGAATTGATGGCTTACTTCTTTGCTTACTGATTTGCATTGCAAGCCTAGTGAACCTGCAAACTTATATTGTGACAATCAATCAGCCCTTCATATATTTTCTAATCCGGTATATCATGAAAGGACGAAGCATATTGAGATTGATTGCCACCTTGTAAGAGATAAGGTTCAAGCTGGATTCATGAAGACATTACATGTTAGATCCGAGAATCAGCTTGCTGATTTACTTACTAAACCAGTCCAACCAGACTTGTTTAAACATCTATTATCCCAGATTGGAACTCATAATCTCTTCCTTCCATCTTGAGGGGAGGGTATTGGATTTAATAGTTGGTTTAGAATTGGTTTAGAGTTAGTTATAATTGAACCAAATTATCACATTGTATATATACATTTTTGTACATGATTCTTGAATAAGATTTTAAGTTCATTTTTTCCAATAAACTATATAATAACTCAATTTTGTTATTCTTAATCTTACAAAAGAAGCTGTTGACAATTTGGAAAAAAGAAGAAGTAACTTAAGTGTAGGAAAGAAAGCATAGTGATCCACGTTTCTCGATCCACATGTATAGGATTGTGGCATTTTGTTGAGCATGTGTACTAATATATTACTTTTACGTATGCTTTTGAGTAATTCCTATTCTCTAGATTTATCACGCAGATTCCACTTTAATAAAACACAACATTCAAATATTTAGAACATCTAATTTTCTTATTTTAAAGTTCTCCTGAATTAATTAGTTTCTAAATATTATAATACTTTTACGTACACTTTGAAGTTTTTTTTCGTATAAAGAAGTATTTACTATTCTCTTAATTAATTTATCACATATATATGTTTTACATTAGTATTAAAAAGGGTCTGTTGTAAACCTAAATTGCGATGATGGAAGAGCGTATGAACTAGATCCTTTTGAAGGGTTCAAAACATTCAACTTGTTTCTCAATGACCAACAAGGTATCTCCTTTGGATTTTGATACAATCACACATATGTAAGATGGTTCTACTGTGTACGAGAGATGAAAATAACAAGCATATGTGTCGTTAAGGAAGGGAAAATTAATAATTTTCATTTGGATATATATATATAACTCGGTTCTTGCTAAAGATTCATAAAAATCGAGGTGACTAATTAAGGGGTGATTAGTTACTGATTGTAAGGTCTGTAACTTGTTTTAACAAACGTTACCGTCAATCATGCAATAATCAGACTTTTTTTTTACTTTTTGTGTTGTTAAAGTCTTTACGGCCATCACTTTTTTTACTCTTGCTTTTCAGATTATTTTAAAAGCCAGAGTACGTGGCGGTAACTTTTTTTTTTTTTTAATTATCAGAAAGTTCAATAAAAAATTAAATCATTCTTATTTCTCTTTCCTCAAGATTTTTAAACCCTTTTAACAAACCTATATTTCATTTAACATAAAATTTGTTGATTAAAAAATAATTATATGTATTTTTATTTCTATTATTTTAAGATCAATTTTAAAAAGATTACAATTTTTATTCTATTTTATAAATATTATATTTAGTTATATTTTAGTTATTTCTATAATTTATATGAGATTGTAGTTTGTGCCATTTTTAAATTATTATTCCAATTATATAAGTTCAACTACAATATAAATTTTATATTTCTCTTTTAATAAATTTATATTTATTTTTAAACAAACGTTATATTGTTTGAATTTGAGAGACTATGTAATGTTGAAAATTTTAAATAAATTTGGAAAACATCCTGTTTTTCATATTATATATTTATTAGTTTTCAATTTTTCATTAATGTATATATATATATATATATTAAAGATATATGAAAATAATAGTTTATATATTTTATTTTTACATTATCATATAATTATAAATTTAATATAATAATTTTTTGAAAAAAATATTTATTAAAAGTTAAAGCCACATCTTCTACAATAAAAGTTACCAATCAACTTTTATTTTCATTTAAAACAAAAGTTACATTTCTTAAAGCTAAAATTTTTGCAGCTAAAAGTGTACATCAAAACTCAATAGTCATAGTCTTTACCAATCAGTGCCTAATAAGTTCGAAGAGTTGCCTCAAAGCTGTAGTGAATATATGTGGATAATCCTTCTAAATTCTTTGAAGCAATCTTTATTTATTTTTTCTGTCTAATCTTATATAGTATATATTGGCTATGATAGTTATATGTTCTCTTCAAACTAAACTACTTTTCTTTCAACTTCCAGTTTTACAATACAAAATCATATTCTTGTAGATTTCCTGCAACTTAATAGAAAAACCTTTAATTATAAAACATACAATTTTATTTGGGTTAATTTGTTGAATAACCATGAGTAGATGGAAAATTGAGTAAATGTACATTACAACGTATAATTAGTTTTTGGGTTTAATATGTCTCACATATCTCAACGCTACCCTTCGTTTGCCGAACACGCGCTTCTATGAATAGGTTGACTATAGAGCTGGTATGACAAACGACGTCAAGTGGCGAGTTCAATCAAGCAAAGCCCTGTCTATCAGTTATATCCCTATCATAAGANCCCCCCCCCCCCCCCCCCCAAAAAAAAGAAACACGATACCCAAAGTTCTATATTACGCTTAGTAACCTAGATATTTGTCTGTAAAAACAAAAAAAAAAATCCGATGGATAGTATACCAAACTCGGTGCAGGTGAATGGTGTAAGAAGATTATCAGTTGTAAGCGATACTATTAGCTATTCTGATTTTGATTATAGTCACAACTGAGAGATTTTTGGTTCATAACTATTATTTGTAACTGTGAAACCATTCAATAGATCAAAATTAATTTGTTTTTTATTTTATTTTTAAAACGAATCTGTTTGAAAGAGAACGAATCCGTTGTAAATGGACTTTTTTTCTTCTTAACAAAAACAAAGAAATGTTGAGTGTTATGTGTTTTCATCTTTAAAGTAGAAGATATATAGTAAATGGCGGTTTAACGAAGTCTCGCCATTTACAAAAAATTTAACTTTATTTCTGGTATCTACATAATAACCACATACTATAAACCATAAGTAGTAACCATTAGAGACAAGAGCCAAGAAACTGAAAACAAATTTCTAAGATTATAACCGAAACCCTATACCCTAAACCAGAACAATAATACTTTAAAGTATAAGAAATTGAGAGTAATCCCAAATAAGTGAAAACAAAATTGTAAGACTGTTATAGTCTTCGGAGCAAAGTTTGGGTAAACCGTAAAATAGTTAAACTGTTTCATAAATTGGAGAAGAGTAAATAGACAAACTACTAAGCTTAGTACATTATGTATCAGTTAAATTATTCACGAGAAGCTAACACCCGATAATTAAACCCTAAACTGTATACAAAATACCAAAAAGTCATAAATTAAACCCTAACTGAGAAGATTATACCCTAAACCCTTAGCAATAAACCCTAAAACTATTGAATAAACCCTAAACTCTTAACGATAAACCCTGAAACTATTACAATAAAACCTAAACACTAAACCCTTGAAAATAAACCCTAAACTATGAAAGTAAACCCTAAAACTATGAAAATAAACCCTAAAACTATGCAAATAAGCTTTAAAACTAGGCAAATAAACTTTAAAACTATGCAAATAAACCTTTCATCTTCTTTTTTACAGCTATTCTGCCAATCACAATATACTGACTACTTAAATGTATTCTAATAATTTACAGTTGAGTACTCAAGACATAGTCAAACTTGTTGTAGGAAGCTGGACCAAATCACAAACTGGAAAATGGTCTTTCACACCTTCAGCGAATCATGATACCATAGAAATACGAGTATACCTTGGCATGTCATATTCGAAACTTGTGAATCTCGTTGCTCAAATTATTAGTTTCTGAGGGTCATTTATAAATATGATTATGTCGTACGAGTATCCTTAGTAGATGTTGGTCGGGGGAGACACTCAAGTAGATCCACAATACATAAAAGAGGAGCATGATATGAAGGTGTTTGTGCAAATACGTGGAGAGATCAAGGAAGTCGATCTATTTATGACAATAAATCCAGAACTAACTGAGAATTCTCATTGTAATTATCTTTTGTGGGAAAAAATCCCAAACTACGAGAGGTCTGCAAACAAGGATGACACAACTAGCAATGAAACGTATAATGACACAAGTAACTTCTACTTTCAGGATTTTGCGTTCGAAGCATCAGAGGAAAGAGAGCCAGATGACAATTATGAGCCAGTGACACTTAGCGAGTATGCCGACAGTTCCAACGAAATAGACATAGTTGTTCGTTAACAAGTACGATATGAAGATGTACTGACTAAAGTTGATTGTAGTTTGACTACTCTAAGGTTAAGAGCATCTAGAGGCATAGTTGTAGATGGAATCGATAACATAGGGAAATGACCACTTCATCAAGGTGATCAAAGTATAAATATGGATATGCCAATTCTCGACATGAGAACCTTACCATTTCAGGAAGAGATAGCCGGGACAAGTAATGATGTTACCCAAATCAAAGTTATGACTGGAAGACGACACAACTCGGTAGCAAGAAGAATTTTTCAAACGTCATATAACTTTAAGAGATAATATATTGGAAGACGAAGTGAGGACCATTTCCATCGAACGGTTCCTCAATGGGTGGATGAGGATGAGTTAGATGAGAACGTGTTTTTCCCTGATATAAATGACCCTTGCATTGTTCAGCTATGATGCTCCTCCCGTTTTCAGCGATCTGTGTACTGAAGGTACATATTTTCTTTAAAAGATAGTTTGTATACCAGGAACGTTAGACGGAATAGGTAAAGTTTGTTGCTAAATATAAGAATTCAATTTTATTTTTATTCCATCTGGCAGGAGTTGATGAAGCACTCTTTGAGATCGATTATGAGGGAGACAAATTTTTTGTTGGCCGGTTGTTCAAAAACAAAGTGGATTTCAAGATTAAGATTGAAATCAATGCCATAAACATAAAGTTTAACTTAAAAACAACACGGTCTGCACCGCATTTCAAGGCCATGATATGCACCTCAACCTTATGTCCATGGCGCATCTATTCCGCGAATGTGGACAACTCTAAAAAATTTCCAGATAAGACAAGCGACATTGGATCATTTTTTTCAAATACACGAGTGGAGAAACTATCATAGATTGGAAACAACACAAGTGATTGCAGAACTGGTTGTAAATCATTACTTAGGCATAAATCAGGGTCCAATCCCTCTAGATTGAAAAAACAATGCTAGATGAATTTCATGTTAATGTTTCATACTGGAAAGCTTGGAGAGCTCAGGAATTTTCTATGGATAAGTCATTAGGCTTAGTCACTAGAAGCTACGCAATAATGGCGAATTACATGGTGTTGTTAGAGCATATGAACGAAGGTAACATATGTTATATGGAATATGTCACGTAAACTGATGGGTCAAGACGTTTCAAGTACAATTTTATTGCACTTGGAGCGTGTGTGAAAGGTTATTCTTATCGTAGAAAGGTGGTTGTTGTAGAAGAAACCTTTTTAAAGGCTAGGTATGATGGTACTCAACTAACTGTTGTTGATCATGATGCAAATTTTCAGGTTTTCCCTTTAGCTTATGGCATCATTGACAGTGAGGACGATGACTCTTGGGAGTGGTTTTTTGAAAGATTGAATACGTTTGTATATGATTCACCCAATATGGTTATTATATATGACAGACATGCAAGCATATATACTGGGCTTAAGAAGGTATTGTAACATGTAATTTGAAAACTACAGTAGTTCACATACTAAACATGATAGATGCTCTACTCACTAAAAAAGAATTACTTTGTAGGTATACACGAAGGCGTGCGTGCTGCGTTGTATATTTGTACTTCAATATGAAGAAAAATTTTGATCCTAAAACTCTCAGTTATCTAATGATGCAAGCTACTAGATCATACATGATCAAAGATTTCAAAAGAAAATTTCTGGAAATACAGAATACTAACACTCTTTGTGCTGCGTACCTACTCGATATTGGTATACAGTATACCAACTTCGTAACTGGACTATTATGAGTATTCTAACTTACATGTCCATTTTTACAGGTTTCCCTCATTGGAAACGATCTCATTTTAAAGGAAAACGGTATAACATTATGGACTCTAACATCTCGTAGTCTTGGAATAATGTCTTAAAGGAAGCGGGAGTACTCGTTGGTGACTGTTTTGGAATACATAAGGAGTCAAATTATGACTTTCTTTACTATTAGGCATCAACGAGCTAAGGCAAATGATGATGACTGTTGCCTAACACCAAAAGTACGATAGAGGGTAGAAACAAACTTTGAAGAAGGAATACAAATGGTAGTGAAAACGATATGTCCAACACAGTACGAGATTTCAACGAAAAAGGTAGCACTTATTTGGTTAATTTTGAGGACGGAACTTATAGGTGGGAGGAGTATACATTTATTGGAATTACATGCTCTCATGCCTTCGCAGCTGCATCGCGTGTAGATCTTCCCACTGAACCACTGATTATTAGCGAGTATTACAATAATGATTTGACTGGTACGTATGTCGAGAACATATATCCAATCCCTTCCATTGGAGGCAATGTATTAACTAGATCTTCGTTGAATGTAGGTAATGATTTAATGTCGACAAGGGTAAGAAGGCCTTCTGGTAGGCTGAAGAAATTCAGAATTTTATCTCGGGAGAGCACATGATAAGCTTATAGATAGCTGTTAACTTTATCACGAAACTTGATATGGTTAACTATATGTAATCCTCTGTTTTCCTTTTGAAAGTTTTTTGAGAAGAGGCGTTGCAGCCGTTGTCATGGAAGAGAACATAATAAGGAAAGTTGTTGCAATGCCATATAGGCGGTAATACCGTTGGATGTAGTGAGGAAGGTAGTTTTTTTGGGGTATTTGGATAAATATCTGGAACTGTTTCATGTAGTCTGTATATGAGTTGTAATAGTCGGTATAACGTCTATTTGAAGTTTTTTTTGTAACCTAAACTTAGGCAACCTGCCTTCCAGTATTGAGGCTACTGTGTAGCCTTGTTGTAAAATTATTGTAAGCCGCATGCATTGCATAATCTATTTGGTTGTAACTTATTTCATATTGTAGGGGTGATCGAAGTAGGCATAATAGCAGTGAATGAGAATGAAAACAAATTAAACTTCCTACTTGTTTGAAACATTAAAGTGAAGCAAGACAAGATAATTTAATTTTAAGACAGAACTAAAGAAAGAACGAGTTAATTTTTCATTAATGGCTAGTATTTCAATTCAGAGGAGGCCTTATTGGTGGAGAATGATCCATAACAAGCGCATTACAGCTTCGATCCCGTAGTTCTGTCTACACCAAACATAACTAAACAGGTAGATTATTTTTTTATGCGTTTAAGTACAAAAATTATTATAAGTTAATTCCAATAGTACAAAAAGTAAATACATGCGTCTTCAACCACTACTTCTAACTCATTTAGGTCAATTTGAAAGGAGTCCATACTAATTTATCCACATTGAGGCACAACTCCATTCTGTTGAATGAAGAAATGCAAAAGTGTTGACAACAATTTTAGCTCGTATTCCACTTGTTCTTTCGAAAGTTTGTTATGATTACAATCTAAAAATTATATTGACCGTTGGTTAAGGTCAATAGCCAGCCCAAGCCAGTGTACACTCTGAATGGAGATCGCATAGTTAATTCTATTGATGTAGGAAACCCATTGAGGATGCTTTGAGGTGGCCATACTAGAAGTTGTTGAGAATCGAAACTTTTCTTTGTTAACGGCGTGTTGAAAGCTGTCCAAAGACGCCGCATCTCCTGCACCCAACTCGTCAGTAGGAAATCAAACCTGCAATTGGGAATCTTGTCTCTCCTATCTTGGAAAAAAACGAACAAAAATATCCAAGACCTATATAACATAGCAAATAAACTAATTCTTTATAAATAGAGTAATATAATGACTACCGTAAATGAAAGAAAACAATGACATTGGGTTGCCAAATCTCTTTTGGTTCGAATATAGTCCAGAACATCATGTTCTCAGTGGAGATGTTGTCACCAAGGTCGTAAACCATGCAAAAATTAAGTTGGACGTTAATTTATAGTAAAATTAACATAAATGTTGAGAAAGGGTAACAGTATGCACCTAGATTTCTGTAGAAGTCCGCGAAAAAGAGAGAGTAACCTCCCAAAAAATTCGCCCTCCTCCATAGTTGGTAAAGCAACTTGTTTTCTTTTTCGTGTTACTTGAGTTTTCTCGGTCTTGACCGGCTGTGGGTTCACCGCAGGGTTCCGATTTATCCTTAAAACTTCTTTTCACAAGTTCTTTATCTGTAGTTGTTTTTCGTTGCTCCCGCTTAGTCTTTTTTGTACTACCGTTTGGTAATTAATCCTTAGATTTGCCCTTCTTTTCATTATCCTGACTTCCTTTTCTCAACTGCTCGCGTATGTTGGTCAATGTTTCAGATTTGTCTTGCTCGAGTTCAGTTGAAGATTTTCCAACTGTCTTTTCCTTTACAAAGTACAAAACAAGTAGTCAGTGTATCGTAGTCAATATACTGACTACGTTTGAAAAATATCATGTTTAAAGTAGATATTAATATTGTTAGATTATGATGTCCGGAACCATACACTATTCTAAATGGACCGAACATCAAAATACCTTTGATACGGCAACAAAAGACAATATATGTAAGCTGTTTGAGAAACCTAGAAAAATATATGGCTCAACTGTGCTTTCAACATACGAGATAGGACAAACCTAATATGTATGATTTCGAAGAAGCTGAACATATAGTGTAAAAAATAAAAATTGTAATGTTGCTTTCAAATAAAATAGTACCTTTAGTAAATCGTGAGCGTTAACCCCCCCTGCAGGTCGTGCTTACATTACCTGGAACAGCAGTGTTCAAAGTGAATTAATGCATTTTCTGAATCATAGAAAGGGGTTCCTTTATGAATCATAAAAAGGGCTTCCGTCTTCATTTGTTGAGGATCTTGAGATTGAGATATATTGAGTGAGAAGGATGGAGGGTCAATTTCTCTCATGGATGGTGAAACATTAACAATTTTACATGGATGTTTTGTTCCCTTCTGAGGTTGATTTGACACTAACCGTCCTGAATCACGTTAACTTAAATGAAAATAGTGGCTATTTGCTACTAGTATACGAACTACGTAAACTGAATTAGTAGATCTAGTACCCTACCATTGCAACAAACATATTTGAATCACCTTGGACGTTTGTTTTCGTTTGTTGGAGAACATCATGTTGTGATAAATGGATAGAAAAAGAGGGAGCCTCTATGTCGTTGATGCATGTTGAAACATTGCCAGTTGGTCGAGTATAAGAAGCCCCTGATAAGCACACAAATAAGAATAATAAGTGTTTAAGTAATATAAAATAGATGGAATAATTCATTTCAGATGAAGGCTTACCTGTTGGTACATGGTCCTTTATTATTGGAGATCTCACATTTTTTTCATGGCGATGATGAATCCATTTGACGAACATAGACATCTTCAAACTCACCATCGGGAGGGTTGACATGGACTACATTTCCAATGATTTTGTCTGTCGGATCATCTGATATGAAGATGTTGTTGGCGTTTCGCTCAGCTGATTGTGACACATTTTTTTCCTCATGTCTCGAGTCTAGACATTGATGGTAGAAAACCATTAATTAAGTAAGAGACTTTTGCATAAAAAATTTTCATCACCGGTGTTTGAATTTTCTCCCATAGGTTTCTCTTTTGTTTCATTTCCATGCATATATAGGTCCTTAAAATCTTTGAACAACTTGTCAATTCTCGCATCAAGATGTGTGATGATACTTTGTGTGTATCCTTCCAAAATTGGCAAGTTTTGATCTTGAATCAGTGATGCCACCCTACCGACGAGTAATTCCTCATCAAATGGCGCGTTTGTTGTCGATGTAGTAAGTGGTGGTACAAAGGCCGATGGCTCGTCAGGTCCTTTTCTCTGGTCCTCCATATCTTATATGTCGTTGTCTTCTTTTTCCTCACTTCCTTGCGCTTCTTGTGCCTTTTTTGAGCTTCAATAACATCTACAACACGAAGACCACCAGCCTATGAATTAATTTCAAACGAATGTTCATCTCTTATTAACATAATAAGATAATCAACAACAACATCATCTTTGTCAACATCTATTTTGATGTCAGCGACTAACTCTGGTGCTGCTTCACTAAGCAACAATATAAATGTAACCTGTGTATTAATCATATAGGAACATTAGACAAGAGAGGAGTAATCATGTACTCGTACTACCAACCAGTTTGAAGTGGGTATACTATATATACAGTGGGGGTACTTACTTAACCCTGAAAATTAAGTGACCTGAATGTTTTTTTTTTGAAGGTGCTTGTGAGAACCGAAATTCGCCCTGTCGATTTCTGTTAGTTACGGAAAATCAGAGAGAACTATAACTTTTCAGAGATCCTGGATTTTTGTGAGTCAAATAGAAACAAAATCAGAGTACGAAAATAAAATCTAATATACGATAATTAAAGATAGCAAAAAAGAGCAAAGTAGAAGTCTTATTTCGAATTCATAAGAGCGTTTCAACAGGTGGTAAGCCTTGGCTCCGAGAGCTATTGGCGAGTTTGGTAATACGAATAACCTAAGAATGGTAACCTAGCTGAGTCGCAACTCGCTAATAAAACTAGAAAATAACCCTAATGCTCTAAGTTTTTTGTGTGGAGAATTGAATGTGTCTTGAACCCTTCCTCTTCATCTCTCTTATATAGGATTTTCGCCTTCCGTTCCTCCGTGGAAATCTTCCTTTTCCGGTTTATTCTTCTGTGGAAATCTTCCTTTTCTAGATTTCTTCCATTTTTTCTTGGCTTACATGACAAGTTTCGACCGCCATCATGCTCGGGCTCGTCTCTTTCCTAGAGTCGTAAGTGGGTTGTTTTCGTGTGTTAGGTCTCATTGGTCCATTTTATGGTTTATGCAATTTTTACAGTTCTCATCAGAAAACCAAGCTTTCATACAATGATACGATCGATACTTTGCGGAAAGATTATACCAATCGTATGACCAAGAAAACATCGACGTTTAAGTTATTCATTTATCATTTTATACGATCGGTAAATATGAGCGCGTCCTTATGACCATTCCAAAGAATGAAGATTTTGATCGTATAGTTAAGATAATCTCTGGTGTTTCGGAAAACTATTATCATTTTATACGATTAACTCCATATGATAAGATTTTGAGATTCTTCGTAAGTCTTAGGAAATAATCTTATAACTAAGGTGTTCTCGGTGTTCAGGATAACCGGAACCGTTATCATCTTAGTTATACGATTATTTCCTACGACTTGCAAAACAATCGCGAAACCTTCTCGTGTGATGTTAATCGTATAAAATGATAGTGGTTTGCCAAAACTCCTAAGATTATCTTAGCTATACGATTAAAATCATCATTCTTTGTATAAAACGTTAAACGACTAGTTTAAACGTCAATATAATCTCACTCATACAATCGGTAATGTCTTTCCATGAAGTCTCGATCGTATCATCGCATTAAAGCTCGGTTCTCGATGAGAACCATAAAAATCGTCTAAACCGTAAAATGGCCCAACAAGGCCTAAAACATGGTGACAGCCCACTTGCGACACTAGCCAAGAATAGAGCCCACGTACGATGATGTTTGAAGATTGTCCTGAAAGCCGAGAAGAAATGGAAGAAATCCATAAAAGGAAGATTTCAGCATAAGAATAAACCAGAAGAGGAATATTTTCGCGGAGGAATGGAGGATGAAAATGAAAGATAGAGAAATTCTGAAGCTTATATAAGAGAAATGAAGAGAAGGTTCAAGACATGTTCAACTTTCCGCACCAAAAGACTTAGGGCTTTAGAATATTTTCGTTCTTGCTTGTGAGTTACGACTTAATTAGGTTATTCACAGTCTCCTATGTTAGTTCAAACTCTCTGACATATTATAGAATCCAATCCCGCTGGTAGGATTCTCCAGAGACACCAAAATGACCCTCGGCTCGATTAACCTCGCGATTAAATCTAGGAGCACCATGAAAAACGTAGAGTTTATGGTCGTAGACCGTCCCGCTTCCTATAACGCGATCATGGGCATCTCGTGGTTGAACTCTATGCAAGTTGTAGCTTCCACGTACCACTACTGTCTCTAATTCTCTACTCCTTTTGAAACCGAATCGATGCAAGGAAATCAGAGAATACCCAAGGTATGCCTTGCTGCTGAACAAAAAACTGAAAAGCACAAGGTAAAAACCATCACAAAAAAATAGGCAAAAAGCTGCATTGAAAACGCCCCAAAACAAGATCAAGCGGATATCTTGTGGCAATTATGAAAGGCAGAGACTTTAGAGGGGAAGCGCGAACCAACCTGTGAACTCGTTATCTTAATTTGCTTAGACGTAAAATTTCCCGAGTGTTGCGTTGAGATCAGCGCTAACTTCTATGATCCCATAAAAACGCAGCTTATAGTCTGCTTGAAAAAGAACTTCCATAAATTCGCATGGACCGCATAAGATATGCTAGGAATCGACATCAACGTAACTTGCCACAAATTTAACATCGACCCAACCTTTAAACCTGTCAAGCAGAAAAGGCAAAGATTAGGTACAGAATGTGCCACCGCAGTCAAAGTTGGGTCAATAATGGAGGTCAGTACCCCGACTGGCTCGCTAATCACGTGGCGGTTAAGAAGATAAACAGAAAGTGGCGGGTCTGCATCGACTTTACCGACCTCAATAAAGTTTTTCCGAAGGACAATTTCCCACTGCCACACATTGATCGTCTGGTAGAGGCCATAACGGGGAACAAGCTTTTATCATTTATGGACACCTTCTCAGGCTACAATCAAATCATGATGAATCATGATGATCGTGAGAAAATTGCTTTCATCACCGATCATGCTACTTACTACTACAAAGTAATGCCCTTCGGCCTGAAAAACGCCGGCGCAACTTATCAGCAAGTTGTCAATCGTATATTTACTGAAGAGCTTGGAAATACTATGGAGGTATACAAATATGACATGCTCGTAAAATCCATTGAAGAACAAAACCACGTCGCCAATCTGCAGATATTCAAGAAATTAAACCATCATAACATGAAAATTAACCCTGAAAAATGCAGATTCGCCGTGGCATCGGGGGAGTTCCTCGGATATCTCGTCACATACCGAGGGATCAAAGCTAACCTGAAACAAAAGATCATGTTGATCCGACCCACGATCTCGAAATGGCCGCTGTCGTCTTTGCTTTGCGTATTTGGCGAT
>OVBE01004884.1:0-22867 GCA_900406425.1 Iberis pinnata | reverse complement strand
TGTTTTTCATATTTGCTCACGTTTGATATCATAAATATGAAGGAATCAAAGGACACAAAGAGCTTGGGAGCCAAGGCTGTCGATGAGAACACCGACCATGTAGTATCCGGTAAGGACTCCTTTTCCACCGGTGCGAGACGACCACGCTTACGCTTATGGCCTCAAATTGGCAAAGTAAGTTCACATCATCACCCGACAATGTCACATGTTCTACAAACGTTTTCATGCAATCTGTCATATTTATCCCTCAGGTGTCCACTAGAGTGGTTCCAATGGAAGCTTAGGCCACAGAGACCGTTGGCGGCAAGATTAAGCTACTGGAAAGTGGACAAAATCCAGCAAGTGGACAAGTAAGTGGACAAGAAAATTGCCGACAATGTTGATCGTTTACATGTCCATGGTCCACGGCTGCTATACTTCTCACCCTATTTATGTGGCACAGGTGGCTACCGTTTGGGACCAAATTGAGTTAGCGAAAAAAGACAAGAAAACAGATATTGTGGGAGATATGACGGACAAAGGTGCTGACATGGTGATTAGTGGACAAGACGACAAAGGTGCAGAATCTGGAAATGATGCTGCACCTGAAGGCCAACGACATTCTGCACAAGATCCACCAGAGTTCGTAGAGGTTAGTGAAGATGTCTAATTCCCTTTTGTTGACTACAACTTCCACCGTTTTACACATGTTGGGGATCAAGATCTCGTTATTGTTCGATTCCAGGTAGTACAGGANTCCACCTGATGGACAAACAAGAACAGACCAAGATGAGTACAACATACCAATCGCCTCACTCAGGAAGGCCAAGAAAAAGCTTGTTTTCTCAGATGATGATGAACAAAACAAGAACAAGCGCCGTGACAAAAGGATCACAAAGAGGCCGAGAAGATTCCGCGACTCAACAACTCCTTCATATGTTCTCGACTTGTCTAAAATCCACCATCTCTTGTACCTGTTCCGACAGCCCGGAAGAAGAGTTTCCTGTCAAAACTCAGCTCACATGGCAAGAAGTAAGAATGTCCTTCCGACACAGCCTGACCTTCATATAATTAGACCTAACTGTTTTATTATACTTTTTTGCAGGCCATACATCATTGACGGAAAACATGTCAAGTTCTCCTTCTTTAATGTCGCGGTTAAACCCCGTCATCCGATTGACAACAACGTGAGTACAAGATTGGAAATGGTTGCTTCCTTCCTTGTTACATATTTTGTCCACTGATCACATATATCATATGTCCACCTGTTATGACGATTTGTCCACCATTTTTTTTTCTTACTGCAGCATGTCGATGATATGTTGAGTTTACTGTGGCGGAAGGCAGGAGACAAGCTCCTCAACCAAACGGTTGGTATTTTGGATCGCATGTTTGTGCGTATGCTGTGCGACGAGAGAAACAAGTACAAAAAATCCAAATCCAAAGACAAGTGGACCTGGAATAGCACAATACAAAATTACATCAAAGGTCTAGTCCCGAATCGGTTTGACAAGCTCACTTGGTTCACCTTGATCGAGAGGGTCTATGTCCCGATGGATTTGGGTCATTCCCACTTGGTAGCTCTTGTGATTGACCTTGAACAGGCTACCATATACATTCTCGATAGCTACTGGAAAGGTATGGATGACGAGTCGATGGACGCGCACATGAAACCCCTTGTTGAGTTCCTGCTTTTTGCACTGAACCAGCTGGTCCACCACGAATCTGGTGGACATCAAATCCCGTCAATATTCCGCCTTGTAAGAGTCCTAGATGTCCCTCAGATTACGTGGGCAGGCGATTGTGGTTCAGTTGCTATGAAGTTGATCAAGTTTCACTCTGGTGAGGTTGCCCTCGATCACCTAACGAAGGATGTGGTACATGTTACGCGTGACCATCAAGGAATCGACTTGTACGAGGAGTTTGTTGCTAAACTTGATGATTGATTTGCCCAGAACATGTATTTTGTTTGACCTTCTCTTTAATTCTTAGTTTTTGGATGTTTTATTGTCGGTTTCAACTATGATGGACTAAGACAAACGTTTGTAAGACGTTTTTTAATGGACCTCTGCTGTTTCCGTATCTTATTTATTCCTTTTGTACTCGATAGACATGCTTGTATTCTCAACTTTGTATGTTCTGAAATTCCAATACTTGTCCACTTAATTATTCAATTAAATGGAAATACCTGGACGTAGATGATATTGTCCACATATACAACGTGGACATACGTGGTCACCTGCATATTAATTTTTGATGGACAAAGCGAATGCACCTGATGGACATACGTGATCACCTGCTTACATTCAGTATGTTATTNCAAAATATTGCATCTACATATCTATATCATGGACATACAAAAAATTGTTTGCTGGATATATAAAACAAGCCACAAAATTCCTCCATAACAGTTGTTCCACGAAACTATACAAAAGGGAGAGGGTGTCTAAAAAGATCGCTTCTATCCATCTAGAAGATTATTTCCATGTTCATACGCCCCTCTAAATCGGATTCTTGAAACTTGCTCTATTATGCCCTGGTAAGTTGCAGGTTGTGCACATCCTCCTTGCCTTGTGTTTCCCCTGTTCATTAGAACGCCATTATGAACCCCAATCTACTTGTCCACTCACAACATTGTGAATGAACTATCATTGTGCTACATATAATTAAATGCACAAACCCACAAATACGTACCGGGTGTTCTCCTTGTGACGGGATCCTCACTGTGCACGGCCTCCTAGATGGTCTCTTCGTGTTAGGAGGCTTCATTCGTTCGTCCACTATATTTTGGGAGACATCGCTATCTCTCTGATTTACACCCGGTAAAATGACCCCGGTCCAAAGTTTCCGCCACTCCGACACATAGTAACATTTCCCGACCAACGAGTATATGTCTACGTTTCTCATGCCAACCGCTGCAAGGGCGTGGCAACATGGAACTAGTAACACGTCGAATACCCTACAAGTACAAGTTTTCATGCGTAGGTCCACGGTGAAAACACAACCACTTGAGTCATTAACTTGGAATATTGTATCTGTTGCTCCAATAACAGTAAAATCAGTTGCGTTCTTCAGATGGTTAATCAATAAATTCTCAATCTGAGGTGTGCAACGTGTTGTTGTCTTCGCCGCTTTAGTCCCGAGGAACATGCCTCCCCATCAGGTGTCTGATCGGCTCCATCTCTTTGGGCCTCATCCTCGTTCCAGGTTATCTATAGATAGATTAATAAGATTACGGAACAGTTGCCGCATACCAGAGAACGTTGAGCTTATCTCTCTGTCTCCCTTAGAGAACCCCGAGATAGTTAGAGATGGCCTTTGTTGTGCACACGAGGTTTACTTTAGAGAATGTGGACTCTCCTTCCCTTTTCCTGAGCTCCTTATCCACTTCATGCATATCCTCGGGATTGCATTAGCTCAGATTTTTCTGAACCTCATTCGCACCATTGTGGGTTTACAAGTCTTAGCTGAGGAGAACGGGTCTGAGCTCGACGTTAAGTCTCTTGTCCATCTTGAGTTGGTAAGAGGGGTTAGCAACCAACCTCGCTTTTTCTACTCGATGTCAAATCCTCGTTGCAACATCCTCTCGGGTTTCCCCAAGAAAGACGAGCTTTGGAAGCAATTTTACTTTTACTTTCCCGTAAGCGCGTCGACTTTCGGCTGTCTTCCCCACCTTTCAGTTCTGGATTGGTCTCCTGAACCCGGTTAGCGGATTTGGCTAACATCTTTTATAATTTATAGTTTAATGCGTTTCTATCTTTTATGACTTCTAATATATTTTCATTTTTTCCGTGTAGCGCTAAACCGGAAGAAGGGAAAGCTCCCAAAGCTTTCTCGGGACCTTTTGGATTTCATTTGTTCCTGCCGCCCAGAGAAGTCCTTGTGGGAATCTTTTACTCTGATCAGAATCTTTGAATCCAATTTGTGACTCGGGATCGTCTGCGAATCTCAGCATCCGCCTCTTTCCGACCAAGCCACCGGTTTGCGCGATTGCCTTTTACTTAAGTTTCTTTTTTATAAGTTTTCACATATATTCCCTCTAAGCGATGTTTCTTGTTTCAGTTCCCAGCGATTCTCAGGACATCGCGATGACTTCTTACCGTGCCGCCAGGAAAGCCAAGAATGCTGCTGCCCAGGATACCAGCATGCCAGCACGTCGCGAAGCCCCCTGCTGCCTCCTCTGCCCCCGCTGTTCCTCTTTCTGCAAGTTCGGATAAGGGATCCAAGAGAGCTGGGAAAGCTCTGATGGTGTCAGCTGATGCTTCGGCTATGACAAAGCCAGGTCGCCGACTCGTCATCGCTTTTCCTGCAGCCCAGGATGCTCCTTTGCCTGCTGAAGGTGCTCCCTCCTCGCGAGGATCCTTGAAGAGGAAGCTCCCGAAACAAGGGAATGCGCGGGGTGATGGGAAGAAGAAGAAGTATGACTGGGGTTTCGATTACAAGGGGAACAAGTCGATTGTTGCGGATGCGGATTCATCCTCACAACTCTTTCGTCACTTCTGCTTTGAGGGCAGCAATGTCCCGAAAATTCCGAATCTACCGGATGAGGTTCGCGATCACTACAAGAGGTTTTCCAGAAGCGTTGGCGAGGTAAAGAGACACATTTTTCTATTGTTCATCTTTTCTCAACTTTATCATTATTATTTTTACTAAGTGTTGATTAAGATCTGTGTCTTTCTTTCGTGCAGTCTTTGGGTTGGTACAATAGTACCCTCGAGCTATTTGGCCGCCAACTCGCCGCAGCCAAAGATGGATCCGGCTTGAAAGCCACGGAGGACCAGGTTGCTTCGTTCACGGCGAAGCTGAAGAAAGCTCGCAGTCGCATGTTTGCTGCGGAGACCGCGGCGATGGATGCCAAGGAGGATCGGACCGGGATGCATGATAAGTTTAAGATGGTACGATCCGAGTCCTTTGCTTATTTTCAGGAGAAGCTAGCACTTGAGGCTGAGAAGGCCGCTCTTACCTCTCGTATCGAGGAGGCGGAGGCTCGTCTCAACGCGCTTACTAGCTCTCAGGATATTGACGCAGCGCAGGCTAGATATGAGGCAAAGAAAGCGGTCACCAAGATGGTCTGCGATGGGATTGAGTAGGTGAAGCTTCACCTTGTTGCTCAAAGAGTTGCCCGGGACTCGCTTGTGTATTTCCGCAAAGTCAACGCCAGCCTTGAACTCCTTACAGACATTGAGAAAAGTGAGGTCCCGGATCTCAAGGCGGAGCTTGAAGTTCTTACTGCTGATCACGAAGTTGCGAGGAAGGCGTCTGACGAAGCCAAGGTGAAGAGTCCCCTTCTCGAGTTGGAGGGATTTGTGCGTCTTTTTTCAGGACCTTCGCCTCCGCCTTCGGCTTTGGAGATTTTGCCATCCTCTCAGGTCACGACTCTGGTTCTCACTCCTGATGGTAGCTCGCGTGTTCCCCCTCCGGACTCAGCCACCGACATTCTCGTCACCACTTTGACCGATGCTGCGGTTCTTATTGACGAGTTTGGGTCCAACATTGGACCCAAGATGGATGAGTTGGTGGAGGAGATCTGCGCTACTGTTGTGGAGGATCCTTCTCAGACTTAGGATTGCTTTCCCGTCTTTATTTTTATGATTCAGAGACTTGTGTTATTTTCTCCATTTTCTTACGTTTTAGTACTTTGCTCGGGTTATACCTAGAGCTTTCTTTATATTTTCTAGACTTTTGTCATATGTTGCTCAGGATGGACTGATGCTTTATTTATTGGAGACTTTTGATGGATTTACTTAAGCGTTGTTTATGCTTTCGCTTGGATCCTTTTCCTTTTTAGTCCGGCCTTTAGGCCTTAAACCTTTTGTTAGCTTTTGCTTAAGTTCCTTCCGGGCTCATTTTAATCTTTGATCGTGGTTTTCGATTTGCGAACTATTTTTTAACTTAGCTTTTGGCTTTCACTCAGCATTTTCTAGCTTTGATTTTAGCCTCTTCGTCTTAGCTTTTAGAGCTTTTATTTTAGCCTATTTTTATTAGCTTTTAGACTTAGCCGTTTTTAGCTTTTATCTTAGCTTTTTGTTCGGCTTTTTAATTTAAGCTTTTCGTTTAGCTTTTTGACTTAAGCTTTTCGTTTAGCTTTTATCTAAGCTTGTGTTTAGCTTTTTAACTTAAGCTTTTCGTTTATTTTTTTTTACTTAAACTTTTCGTTTAGCTTTTTTTTAATTAAGCGTTTTCTACCTTTTTGACTTAAGCGTTTTCTAGCTTTTGTTTAGCTCTTTTGACTTAAGTATTTTTTAGCTTTTTGACTTGAGCTTTTCGTTTAGCTATTTTTTACTTAAGCATTTTCTAGCTTTTTGACTTAAGCGTTTTCTAGCTTTTGTTTAGATCTTTTGACTTAAGTATTTTTTAGCTTTTTCAGCTGCTCGGATCGCGCCCCTCGTGTGATTGCGGTTGGGCTCTTTTTTTCCGATGCCAAAACAAAAATGCAAGGGCTTCTTTATTGATGAGAGCATTGCATAGAAACACCGTCACGAACTCGATTACAATGCTATCTTATATTTTTAGAATCAGAAGTATGTCTTAAGATGCATCGCATTCCATGACCTCGGGACTTTGACGCCATCTTTGGACTCCAGCTCATACACACCATAGCGCACAACTCTTGTTTCTTTGTAAGGATTTTCCCAATTTATGCCAGTTTCTCGGTACCATACTCGGTTGTATTTGAGAATACTCGCCAAAGTACGAGTTTACCCATGCTGAAATGTCTGATCCCTACCCGAGAGTTGTAATAGCGGGCTGCCGCGGTTATCTGGTTAGGATTTGCTTCGATCCCTTGCTCAGTTACAAGATAGCCTAAGAATTCTCCGGAAGTGACTGCGAAAGTGCACTATTCTGGATTCAGCTTCATTCTGAACTGATGGAGGATCTCGAAGCATTTGACGAGGTGATGAGTATGTTCATCTTTTACGAAGGACTTCACCAGCATGTTATTAATGTAAACAATTTTATTCTCCAATCTTTAATATGTTGCACCGGCATTCTTCAAACCAAAGGGCATAACCTTGTAGCAGTAAATCCCTCTATCCGTTATGAAGGATGTTTTCTCTTGGTCTTTCAGATTCATAAGAATCTGGTTATATCCAGCAAAGGTATCCATAACGGAAAGTAACTGATTTCCCGCTGTCGCCTCTACCAGCCGGTCGATATGAGGGAGTGGAAAACTTTCTTTTGGGCAAGCCTTGTTAAGATCTGTGAAATCAACGCAAATCCTCCATTTCCCATTTTCCTTTTTCACCACCNCGGCCTGGGACTTCTCCAGATCAAGCTTCTGGCTTCTCTGTTTTTTCGGCTTGAAGGCCGCATCGACATTCAACTAATGTGAGATCACATCGAGACTTATTCGTGGCATATCATTGGCTATCCATGCAAAAGTTTGCTTATTCTACCGCAGAAACCGAATCAGCTTGCCCTTCAGCTCCCCCTTTAGATGGGATCCTATGATTACACACTTATCTGAATCTTGTGTATCGAGAGGAACCTTTGTGGTATGCTTTTGAGGATCTTTCTCTTTGATGACTTCCGAACTTGAGGATATTTGATCATCGCCGGACTTTGGACTCAGATATTCTTCTTCGAAAGACAAATCTGAGCCCTTTAGCTGCTATTGAACCCTAGATTTGACGCCAGCCATGTAGCATACTCGGGAGTTATTCTGACTTCCGTGGAGTACTCCTACACCACCTTTGGTCGGAAACTTCACACACTGGTGATACGCGGACGGGACAGCTTTCATTTCGTGGAGCCAAGGAGTTCCCAAAATGAGATTGTAAGCTGCCGGTTGATCCACCATGGTAAACTCAACAAGCTTATAGACTCCTTGTGTAGATACCGGGAGTCTTATTGTGCCAAGCAACATCTCTGTTGTATCACTAAATCTCGTTATGGGAGTCGGAGGCCCCCTCACTTCTGAACTGTCGAGTCACATTCGCTTAAGTGTCTCTAGGAACATGACATTGACGGTGCTTCCCGTGTCGATCAACACTCGTGATACCTTGCAGTTTGCCCCAACATCGAGTTTGACGACTAGAACATCATCGTGCAGTAAGTCTAGGTGAGAGGCGTCTTGTTCAGTAAAGCTTATCTCACTTACGGGATCCAGAGTGTGTCTTGCTTTTTCGAATTCTACTTTTCTCATATATGACTTCATCGAAGAAACTGATTCTCGGCAATGCCTTGATCCCCCCATGATGAAGTCTATACGCTTCTTTTGAGGAGCCTTCGCGGGTCCTCCTCGTTCAGGACTCCGAGCCCTTTTTCCCGCAGGGGCCTCTATGTTCTCCTATGGGGCTTCCATCTCACGAACAATTGCCTCAAGGTCGATTCTACCTTTCAGCTCTCCTTTGGAGAATTTCTTACTAAAGAAATTCTTTAACTTGAAACACTCATGCGTGCCGTGGCTATTGCACTTGTGTAACTCGTAGTAGGCATCTAGGTCCTGTCCTAGCATACGCGGTCCGTCTTTTCTCTCCTGCTTTCGCCCCCTTTCTCCACATTGTACGAGTGAGATCCCTTATAGCCTCCTCAGAATTCTTTGCCCTCCTTTTTCTCAAACTTTTTTGGCAGGAATGTAGGTTCGGAAGCTCCTTTTACAGCCTTAAATTTCTTGGAGAGAGCAACCTTCTCCTCTTCGGCAATCATCCAATTCGCGGAGTGATGAAGTGCGTCCTCAATCGTTTCCGGCTTATGAATTATCATATTTAAATGGAAAGGGGACTCATGCTAGAGTCCGTGTTTGAGTGCAGCAATTGCTGTCGACTCACTTACACCAGACACCTTCGCTTTGAAGGCCTTGAACCGCTCAATAAAGCTTCTGAGTGATTCATTTGGACGTTGACTTAAAGTCCAGAGGTAAGCATCCGAGGTTCCTTTGTCCATGAAAATTGAATAGTGCTTCAGGAATGCCGTCGACATTTGTGTGAAACTGTCAATTGAATCCCCCTCGATATGGGAAAACCACTCAAGAGCAGATCCTGTCAGGTTTTTGACGAAGAGTCTGCAATACCCTGTATCTTTCTCCTCTTCACTGAAATGAGCTCAGGTGATGGCAATCTTGAAGGCTATCATGTGCACCTTTGGATCCGACTTCCCTTCATAAATAGGGAATCTCAGCTTGCCGGTGTCTCTTAACTGCGAATTTGCAATACGTGCAGTGAAAGGAGTCCTCTCTGTCTCCGCAATCACAAGATCGATCTCTGNTCAACATTCGCCTTGTCAATAGATCTTTGGAGCGCATCGTACTCGCGATCTCTTTGTCCATGCGAACCCCTGCCCAAGTTGTCGTCATCCATCCTTATGGAGCTTGGAGTATGCAGCTCTCCAGTGTCTCCCATAGCTCTTTGGTTTTTAGCTCTTTGATTCGCATCTAGCGGATCATCGCTTCGCCAGTTCGGACCTGTAGAGGCATCAGATCTCCGGTTCAGATCGGCAGGATTGCCAGCTCCCCAGTTCGGACCTGTAGGGGCGTCAGCTCTCCGGTTCGGATCAGGAGAATTACCAGCTCCTCGGTTTGGACTGGTAGGGGTGTCAACTCTCCGGTTCGGATCGGAAGGATTGCTAGCTCCCCAGTTCGGACCCGTAGGGGCGTCATCTCTTCGGTTCGGATCAGCAGGATTGCCAGCTCCCTAGTTCGGACCCGTAGGGGCGTCAGCTATCCGGTTTGGATCAGCAAGATTTTCAGCTCCACAGTTCGGACCCGTAGGGGCGTTAGTTCTCCGGTTCGGGTCAGAAGGATTGCCAACTCCCCAGTTTGGACCCGTAGGGGTGTCAGATCTCCGGTTCGGATCAGCAGGAATTCTAGCTCCCCAGTTCGGACCCGTAGGGGCATCAGCTTTCCGGTTTGGATTGGCAGGGTTGCCAGCTCCCTAGTTCGGATATGCGGGATTGCCAGCTCTCCCGCCTGTATCCAGCGAGCTCTCACCTTGCCAGTTCGGACCCGTAAGGCCACCAGCTTTATGATTCGGGTTCGGGGAATCGTCAGCTCTCCAGTTTTCATCCAGATTGCTGGTACCTCCGTTCCCACCATCTCCTGGGTTCTTTGGGGTCAGGACCATTGGTGCGGTTCATCGGGCTCGTCAAGGCTCCTAGGCGAACCTCTAGATTGGACTGGACATTCGTCATGGTCACGAGCCAGGTCGTCATGTGCTCCTCGTGGTTGTTGAAGCGTGCGATGAGCGCATCGCTTGACTCTTTCTGTTTTTCAGCAGATGCCACCAGCGTCGCCAGCATCAGCTTCAGCTCCACCAGCGAGTCTTGATTCACCACCGAGGCTACCTGGTTTGTTGCATCCGCATGCTGACTTCAGCGAATTCGCCGGGGTGTTTGTCTTCTCTCCCCACATTCGGCGCCAAAATGTGAGAGCTGAATCTCTCACACCAAAATTATCAAAAAATGTGCAGAAAGTTTGCTGAAAATATGTGTTTTATTGATAAATCTCTGAATTACAATTTTGCTAAAGTTTACAAATGAAAAATCTCATAACCCCCTTCTTTGAGCCTCCACCACCATATTTATAGTCCCATCTCTCTTTAATGGGTTTAATGAGCATTTATGGCGCATATTCTCCCTTTGAATTCTCTTCCATAACTGCTGATATCGTTATAAATGAGGCGCTATTTTTGGCGGTAAACTCGGAGGCGTTGACCACTTCTGCATGCACCAGTCCAGCTCTCCTTGCGAGCTCTCAGCTCTCTCCGCGAGCTCTCAGCTCTCCTAGTGGGTTCAGCTCTCCTCGCGAGCTCTCAGATCTCCTGGTGAGTTCAGTTCTCCAGGCGAGTTCAGCTCTCCTAGTGAGTTCAGCTCTCCAGAAGAGTTCAGCTCTCAGCTCTCCTAGTGAGTTCAGCTCTCCAGGTGAGTTAAGCTCTCCTCGCGAGCTCTCAGCTCTCCTGGTGAGTTCAGCTCTCCAGGTGAGTTCAACTCTCAACTCTCCTAGTAAGTTTAGCTCTCCAGGTGAGTTCTCCTCACGAGTTCAACTCTCGCCGCGAGCTCACCCCCCTGGTGAGCTTTCCTCTCTTTGTGGGCTCACCCTCTTAGTGCGCTTTCTTTCCTAGTGGGCTTGTGAGCTCTCCATCTCCCGCAAGTGGGCCCGGGGAAGCCCATTTATTCCTTAGGGCCGGGTCAAATCCCAAGAATCCAACCCGGGAGAATTGACACTCCCACACAGAGGAAGGATGAAAACCCGAGATTAGCATTGGTATGTTTGAGAAAGCCCAGAATTTCCTAGCAAAGGAACAAGAAAAAATATAGTGGCTGGTTGATTCCTTGTCTTGATCGCAGTAAAGGCAGGCATAAAAGATTTTGAGTTTTCTCTTTGTCAAATTTCCAAGAACCAGAATAGCATTAGATAACAATTTCCAAATGAACACTCTGATCTTTTGAGGGGCTTTGAGTTTCCAAAAATTTTCTTTAAGATGATTGACATATGGTAAGGCATTGATTTCTTTGGTAAAAATATGAAATTTGTCTTCATAAGCTAGATTGTATCCTGATTTTGCAGATATACTACAATTCCTTGTAAACTTCGAAACGTAAAAGTCATTCAAACTAACCTTTGGTTTGTTTGCCTTCATTCTGGTGATATCTTCATAAAAAAACCAATGCTGAAGCAAGTCTCTGTCCCAAGAACCTGGGGATGGTGAAATAAGATATGATATTTTCATATCCAAATTAATAGAAACCTGTTTTAGAAGGGGAGCTCTTGTGCCTTTATCAAGCCACTGTGTTGTCCACACAAAAGAATCAAAACTATTACCAATGCCTCTTCTTAGACCTTTGATCAAAATTTTCTTTTCTGCTTGAAGATTTTTCCAGCGAATGACGCTTTACTTCTAGTCACCGATTCCAAAAAATATGAGTAAGGATGATACTTACTTTTAAAAAAGTGAGCACAGAGACTTTGGGGATAATGCTAAAGGCGCCAACTTAGTTTGGACAAAAGATCTAAGTTGTAGCTTTCTAAATCTTTGAATCCCATCCCGCCCTGCGATTTGGGAAGACACAATTTGTCACAGCTTACCCAAGATATTTTTCTCCTTCCTAGAATCGAGTTCCACCAAAACTCTATCATCGTTGATGTCAATGCTTTAGATGATTGTTTCTGAAGCTGAAACCAGAACATTGCATGAGTTGGTAATGCTAATGTCACTGCTTTTAAAAACGTTTCTTTACCACCCTGAGACAAAAACTTTGTGAACCAACCAGACATTCTCCCTCTGAGTTCTTCATGAATAAATTTCAGCAATTTTATTTTTGAACCTTTGAAAGCTTCTGGCAGACCTAAGTAAGAAGAAAATCCTCCTAAAGTCGTTATATTAAGTTGTGCTTTAACAAATTGTTGATAGTAAGGATCAATCCTAGATCCAAACGTTATTGCTGACTGTCATAGTTGATTTTTTGCCCCGACACTTCAAAATAATCCTCCAGAATTTTCTTCAGTCTTTTGCATTGAATAAGAGACGCCTTACAAATTAGTAAACTGTCATCCGCGAACACAATATGAGAAATTGATGGGCTATGAGGATGAAGCTTAATCCCTGAAATTAAACCTTGCTCTTCTGCTCTTATTAACAAGTAGGACAAACCTTCAACTCCAAGAACAAATAGCAGTGGAGACATGGGATCCCCTTGTCTAAGACCCCGAGAAGGGAAAGAAGACCAAAAGGCTGGTCATTAAATAAAATTGAAAAAGACACTAAGGAAATACTCGCTTCGACCAAATTAATCAAAATCTGATGAAAATCCAATGCCCTTAACAATGCTTTGATATAAGGCCACTCCACCTGGTCAAAAGCTTTCGATAGGTCATATTTTATGGCTATAAACTCCAGAGAAATCAAAGGATTAGTTTTTAGGTAGTGAATGATTTAGTGAGCCAGTACAATGTTATCAGAAATCAGCCTACTGGATATAAATGTTGATTGGTTCAGCGAGATTAGATCATTCAAAAAGGGCTTCACCCTTGAAGCCATAATCTTGGTTATAACCTTATATATTACGTTTCACATGCTTATTGGGCGCAAATCAGCCATCTGAACAAGATTTGGTTTTTTAGGCAGGACACAAATGTAAGTTAAGTTCCATTCTTGAGGCATAATTGCAGTGGAAAAGAACTGCTGGATTTCCTTTATAACTTGATCCCCTATTACTTCCCAGAATGCTTGATAGAAGGCACCAGAGAACCCATCTGGTCCTGGAGCGCTATTGGGACTAATTTCAAATACTGCATGCGTTATTTCTTCCTTTGAAATATGTTTTGTTAAAGCTCTGTTCATTGGCTCAGTAACTCTTGGTTCAAATCCTGCGAAGAAATCTTCTAAAGATCCTGTTGAAGAGGAGTTGAACATATTTGTAAAATACTTAATAGCAATTTCTGCTTTTAAAGAATCTGCTTTTTGTATATTTCCTTAGTCATCTTGCAAAAATTCTATGGTATTCTTGGCTTTTGTTCTTTGACGGATTAATGGAAATATTTTGTATTTTTGTCACCCGATTTTAACCATCTTTCTCGACTTTTTTGGCTCTATTAAATTTCTTCTTCTCTATATGCTTCAACCAGCTCCTTTTTTAACTCAAACATGCGCTTTGTAGAAGGGTTTGAACCATATTGCATTGATTCATTGTAGAAGTATGATTTTCTCTGATGCATTAAAAATATTTTGTTTCTTCCATCTACTTAGAACTCTCCTAGTATACCGGATTTTCTCTGTAAAAAGCAGAGATGGATGTTGAGAATTCCAATTTTTCTTGACCACCTCTTTGATTCCAGGATTAAGAAACACTCTTCTATCAAATTTGAAATGTCCTCTTAGGCCTTTTTGAACTGAGAATAGTTTAACTAACACGGGACGATGGTCGGAACCTTCTTTCTCTAGGAAGTGTTGTTCCGAAGATGGAAACATAAAATTCCATGCTTTGTTTGAGAAAAATCTATCTAATCGAGATTGGATCCATATTTTTCGACATCTTCCAGCCCACGTGAACGGATTTCCTTTGCTCTGAAGCTTTGTCATATGACATGCTGTAATCATATTAAGAAAGTTTTGACAGGACTTATCCGAACATGGAGGTCCACCAATCTTTTCCCCACCATGAAAAAGATCGTTAAAATCTCCTATAAGACACTAGATAAAAGCTCTGATAATACCAATTCTAGTGATACGCTCCCATACCTTTTCTCTCCCACTATAAGAGGGTTATCCATAAATAAACAATACATCAAATTCATTAATAAGAGGGTTATCCATAAATAAACAATACATCAAATTCATTAATACCAAAACATACTAAAGAGTCAATACAATTTTTATCCGCCAAAAGGATTTTAATATTAACAAAATTTTTCCAAAAAAGTGCAAGCCCTCCACTATAGCCCTAAGGATCAATATTATAGAGATGATCGTAACCGAGGCCAGCTTGCAGATCCAAAATTACTTGAGATTGATTCTTCGTCTCCATCAAAAAAAGAATGTCCAGGAAATACTCTCTCCTTATTTCCCCGAGTCTTGGAATTACCAGGTCAATCTCATGTCCAATTCCCTGACAATTCCAACTAAGCAGAGTCATAGAAGACATGGCAGTCCCTTACGAGGGACTACCACAGCAGAGTTGCTCTTAGAACTATCATCTTGATCATATTACAACCTAGTTCTTTTCATGGAGTGAGATGGATCTTCTACCAGCATCTGGTGATATGAAACCAAAGCTGCTTTTTGTTGTCTTCATTTAAACTTGGATGGTCTATTTCTTTTGCAAGAGGCTCCTGCCCTGTATCGGAAGCAGAAAATTTACAGAATCCAGTGTTGAAACCCGTAGGACAGGGCTAGTAAGGAATGAGAGCTGCTTCTAGGGAGAATGAGGCATCGTTATTCTGCAATGTGTCTATTGAAGGTAAAGGCCCAATTCTTCTTGCCATTCTATCGCTAGCAATGGCAGATGACATTAACTTCTCTTTCTGTGGAGTTGAAGAATGAATGGAGGGTACAGATCCTGAGAAGTCAAAAACTAGACCTTTCCCTTTGTCTATTTCCTGAGTAATAATAGGCGCAACTTCAAGACGGAAAACCATTTTTGAGACAAGACATTAGAGTTAACACTTTTGATTGATGCTTTGATCCTTTCTTCTCTGATAAAGCGTTATGATTCTGGTCCAAACTGAAGGTATTGTCGCATCTCTTGTAAAACTTCGGGGGCCATTTTAAACCTTCCTATGGATGGATCTAATCCCACTAGATCTTTAGGTATAATTCCAAACAGGGGATCGCCAGACTGAATAATCAGGGTTTTACCTGTGATCTAAATGAGGTAGAACTTTGGTGATTTGAAGGCACCTTTGTATATGGATTAAAGATATATGGACAGACTTCTTTTTCATGAATGAGTCACTGACTACCGTAGCAACGTTTCTGAATACGTTCAGAGTCGTACAAAATCTTGAAAGATCCACCAGATGGTAAATTGAAGTTTCTGTTTCTTCTCAGAGGCTGGTCAATGTGAAGCTTAACCCTTGCTCGAACGAAGTCTCTACTCTGGGCTTTGGTAGGGTCAAACGCAAGCTCCTCAACTTTACCAGCGAAATTCGCTAACTTCATGATAGAAGTATAAGTATAATTATTGACTGGAATGTTCCTAATCCTTACCCATACATAATAATATTGGAGAAAATCATCAAGAGGATTTGGTGACCATCTTTCCATGATGATAACCCATTGATCAAAATTCTGAAACCCTTTTGCTAAAACCATTTCAAGGTCATGCTCATATCGAAAGATGAATTGAAACATATCGACGAATAAAGAAACACCACATACCCGTTCATAAAGCTGCCATTTTCGAGGTAGATCAAATACGAGATCTGACATTTTTTGCCTAGATGGGTTGAGAAGTTTACCAATAATGCTCAAAGAGTTTTGCTCAGCTGAACTATACTCAGGGAGGTCTGGCCAATCGAAGGGTTCCTCTTGTTCTTCAAGCGTTAGGCTTCTCACTTGACCACAAAGATCTTCCGCCATACTGAAAGCTTAGGAGAGAAGATCGGTAAATAAAGTGAGCTTACATGGATCTTAAACTTCGATACACCCAAAACAAAGAGAAAAAAGCTTTGAAATCACTTGCAACCACATGTTGATGAAAAGGAAAGGAAGAGAATAAGCCATGTATTGGAAAGAAACCACAGATAACTGTGAATCACTAGTAAGAGACTCTAGTGTCTTTAGAGAGTTCTAAGCCCAAAAGGGGTTCGTTTTTTAATTCTAGTTGAAATGTTATTGCAGTGTTTCATTTGCATAAAGAATTGTTGAGAGTTGTTATTCAGAAATAAAGGAGAAAATCTCAAAAAGAAATTAACAATCTCAAATAACAATAAAAAAAATTTCATATTAATACACTAATTAAAATCCATTTATTCATTTAATACATGAACTTTTTGAATACCAAATTTCATACACCAAATATTTATATTACCTACCTTAATACATAACTATCAATCATCTAATTAATTATAATTTTTTAAAAAGTTAAATTCATATAAAATCTGGAAAATAATTATATATTTTCAAATTTTTCAAAATAAATTAATTAAAATACAAATAAATAATTTTCTTAAAACATGTTTAAATGTTTAATATTGGAAAAATAATAAACCAGAGTCTTTCACTCCAGCGACCGCACCAGGTCTCTCCCCTAAACCGACAACTTTAGGATCTATTCTTTTATAAAAAATATGACCTAAAAGTGAAAGCAATGACTTAAAAGTGAAAGCAATGATTATTATCTGTATCTTATTTATATTTATAAAAAAAGTCTACAAAAAATTAATACATTAAAATTTGATTGATTTTATAAAAGATCAAGATTAAGGGGCTCAAATTTTCATTTTGCTGGGGGTCCCTAATATTTTTGAGCTGCACTGTATATGTATTTGAATTGTTGATTGGAAACACAACAAAATGTAAATACCTACTTTCTTGTATATTAATACGATGTGCTGAACAATCTGAGCTCAGCTCGAGGTACGACGGATAATGTTGGTGAGCTCCCTCTCGGTCGAGGTGCAGAAGACTATGAAAGCTTGAATCGGTTAATCGACAAGACGCACACTGAGTTTCTCGCCCTGACGTCAAAGGTCCGCGTCAAGCGATGCGCTGGAGATCGATCGCGTGATCGCGGAGACGGAGAGAACTCCATTCACTCCACGCATCGCGGAAGCAAGAATAAGAGAAACCGGGAAGCTTATACTTCCCCTCTATGAAGGGAAATCTGATCCAAAGGCACATATGACCGCCTTTTGGATCACGGTGACTCATGCTCATTTCAGTGAGGACGAGAAGAATGCGGGGTACTACAGGTTGTTTGTGAAGAACCTCAAGGGATCTGTGCAACAACCCAACCTAATTTTTAAACTAGACCAGATGAGGTTTAAGCTATACTTAGGCGTTTTCATGCAATAGTTAACATTTCTTTCAAAGTTCTAAGTTAAAACATGCATACTTTATTAATTGATTAAGCCAGTTTAATACATTTCCGCTATACATTCCTTTACAATGTACTAAACTACATTAATCTACCCAACTTTAACAAAAATCCACCATCCTTCCTTCCTTAGCCTTGATTCTGCAAGTTGTCTCATTCCTTAGCAACACATGCGACCACAAGGAGGCATAAGCAATTGCTACTTTGCTTAGTGAATTTGGTTCAATCTGCACCACTTCACTCAAACAGATCACGTTCCCAAACAAATCATCAATTTTAATCAGTTAAGTTTAGTTCTAGTTTTATAATTAACAATTTTAAACATTTTTATCAACTAGTTAGACTATCTTGGCCATCCACACGCATCCGAACTGGTCGCTAGTCTAACTTGATGCGGCATCATGCCTTAACAGCGGCATTACGCCTAGTACACGGATCACATGACTGTTTAGTACTTTACTGGCACCCATGGCCATTTCATCACTTAACCGGCTCACACGGCCATTTAATCACAGTTCGGCTCATATGGCCAAATTTTTACTCAGTGATCGGCTCACATGGCCATCAGTTCAGTTTATCGACTCACATGGTCGTAAACTCGGCAACATTGCCCACAGTCCATGCATCTGGTCTATATGACTACTCAGATCATGTTGTCATGCCACAAAGGCATCAGTAAGGTCACACACGACCATCCAAACGACACCATGGCCTTAGACTATCACGCAGACAAGTCTAATCTATGAATTAAAATGCATTCACCTTAGTTAACCGGCGAATTGACTGATACTTCCTGAACCACGTTCTGATCGACCCACGAACTGCTTCTCTCGGACTAAGGCGGACTCTCGGACAAAACCCACGAACTGAATACACTCACACGTATTGATCTTCCTAACACACGGAATTTCTTTCACTACAACACTTTCTCTCTCTATGAACTGATAGATTTCATAGAAGAGTAGAAATGTGCGCAACATTCCAGTATATATAGGAAAAATCATGCACGCATGCACTAGCGCGGTTCAACACTTCTTACCCACGCGTCAGTTTGGATCAACACGCGTCCATGCGCACTGAACGTGTTCGTAGGCGGGTTAAAATTTACAACACATACCCGAACAAATGTCGCTTATCGGCTCGGGTCCCACCACTCAAGAAAACGACCCAATCCAAACAGAACACGTGTCGACCATCGATTTAGGTAGCACACTGACTAAACCACCAGATAACAATGCGACAATGCGTCACACACGTTTCCGACTGACTGAACCATCCGACAATGCGCACCATTGAACAAATTGCGCATTGTCCTGAAAATTGCGTATGGTCCTGACTAACGATCCGACTATGCACATTCATCAAGTAAACTGCATGGTCTCAATCCAACCAACGACAAAACTGACTGATCTCGACTGTTCTGATCCAATTCTTGATCAAACTGCCCACTTATTCAGAATTCTATGTTCTAAATTGAAGTTCATGCATGATCACCCATCTATGCACATCATTGGGTAACTTATGCGCATAGTCAGAACAATAGCTGACTAGTCCGACCAATTTATAACTTTTCTCGGCCAAACCACCCTTAAACTGATTTCCTTCGCATAAAATACAACTTTCAAGTCTAACCGCATCACTCGGCTTAGTTTGTGACTGGTTGGCTAACGATTGGATTCCTGACCAACTTGGCCCGACCACTCGGCCAATACTTGGTGGATCGCAGGTGCTATAATCTGCCTTGGAGTGGTTCTCACAGCTCAAACCTGGGTTCATTGATACTTCACCCAGCTATATGTAGCTTTCGGGAAACACTATTCCATTTTCATGGAGAAGGGTGCTTCAGATGCCGATTTATGAACTGTATCGCAGGGTCCTACGGAGCCTCTGCGGAAGTTATTGAACGATTCAAAGCCATGAAGGCGAAGGTTGCCTAAGTTAGTGATTCCACCGCATTGGGTGCACCAGATACCATCGAGGACGCTCTTGATTGCTCCACAAATTGGATTGCTGCTGAGGAGGAGAAGGCGGCCCTCTCAAAGAAGTTCAAGACCCTAACAAGGGTCCCGAAGCAGGGTCCAACCCGAGGGGTTCCCAGGATAGCATTGAAGACTGGGTGTTGGTCTACGACCAGTAGCTTGACGACCCTTGTTGTCCCCATCGCGCATATGGGCATATGATCGTTCCGATTGCCTGAACACTATCGCTGCTGAAACTGGTTAAGGGCTGGGAGGATGGTTTCATCTTTGCGCCTGGGTACTCCATCTTTGTAAGTGTCTCTTTGAATATTATGTTCACCGAGCTTCCTGAGTCAACCAGGATCCTACAACTTTTCGGTCGGCGATCATTAGTTTGATTACAAGGAAGTCATTGTGCGGGTGGTCTACACCGGCGGCGTCGGCTTGTGTGAACCAAAGGGGATGACGATGTGGGATACTATCTTCTTGTACCTTTCTATGAAATATCTCAAGGATTCTCGGCTTCCTTGGGTGAGCGTCCATAGGTCAGCGGTGGAGGATTTTTTCTCGATGAACATTGAATAGTGTTTAACGAAGGCGGTTGACGATCGTTCCTGGAGGGAGTCGCGAGAACCACGTTAATGCCGCTCCGCCGAGGTTTTCCATGAACACCTGGCAGTAGCCAGCGTCCTTCTCCTCTAGGGTGAATCGGGTGTGTCCCATTGCGATTGTAAACTCGGTCATGTAGTGGCCTGGATCATTATTTCCTTCAGCTATCAAGAGTTTTATTTTGGTAGAGTTACTGATTTGGACTCCCGTGATTCTGCTTGTGAATGGAGTGCGCTGTGTTTATTCGACTACGCGCTCGATCTCGGGCACCGAACTGACTGCTTTGTGTACTTGAGAGCTCCGCGGAGTTTTTCCTTGAGGGTTGTCAATTCGATGGTGTGCGCATCGTTCGTGGTTTGCTGTGTTGTTCGTCAATTTAGTTCGACTTTCTCTTGATTTTTTCCCGAAGATGGGGGCGTGTTTGTTGCACCAAATAGGTTGCGGTTGAGTTCTTCGAGACCTGCTCTTCTTTTGCTGGTGGCTATGTCCGCATCGAACCTGGTACGGAACTCCCTTGCTTGGTCGTCGAGCCGTTGTATGATCGCCCTGGTGGCCTTGGCTGTTTGGTCCTCCTAGGTATTCACTGGTGGTACCTGCTGATCACGCTGATTCATTGGTGGGGTGGGTATTCAACTTGTATTTCTTCGTCTATTTCGTTGTTGACAATTGCTTGAATTTCGCCATTGCTTTCGTTCAATTTTCAAAGTTATTGAAAAGCAGTCCCACAGACGGCGCCAAATGTTGATCCGACCACGCATTCTTCTGGCTTGATACGGTCCTGCCGTTCGTTGGTGTATTACTTCAGGTATCTTCGTTGAGCTGAGCAGCTGCTTGATCCTGGATGATTCTAGTTGTAGAAGGAGGGGCTTTGACGAGCTTGATCCTCTTTGCAAGGGGGGGGGGTCTTGTTGAGCTTGATCTTCTCTGCAAGGGGGGTCTTGACGAGCCTGGTCTTCTTTGCAAGGGGGGTCTTGACGAGCCTACTTGAGATGAGAGATTTTCTTGGAGAGTCGACGAGCCCACTTGAGAGACTGAGAGAATTCTTGGGTAGTCGACGAGCCAACTTGAGAGACGAGAGACTCCTTGGAGAGTTGACGAGCCCTCTTGAGAGACCGAGAGACTTTTTGGGTAGTCGACGAGCCAACTTGAGAGACGAGAGGCTTTTAGGAAAGTCGACGAGCCCACTTGAGAGACGAGAGACTTTTTGGAGAGTCGACGAGCCCACTTGAGAAACAGAGAATTCTTGGATAGTCGACGAGCCAACTTGAGAGACGAGAGACTTTTTGGGTAGACGACGAGCCCGCTTGTGAGATGTTCAATTTATCGGAGGTTCCTAATGTAGTGTTGCCGGTCTGTTTTTTACGCCCCCTTCTAAGTGGGGAACTTCTTTCTATTTATAGAATTATTCTCGCGGACCCTATCTGGAGGGTCTGCGTGTTTCTTTTGCGGGTCGGTCGCTGACCCGCCTCGGTTGTCGGGTTTGGGTCTTTTGGGAGATTTTGGGCTGGATTTCTGATGGGCTTTTGGTGGGTGTCAATCCAGGCTCAGCAATAAAGTACGAAGAAACCCGCACGCAAATATTTTTGTTTTTAGAGTTTCCTAAGTTCTAAGGGCATCTCCATTAGGAGGTTCTCAATATGTGTTTCTCAATATATGTATAGGTGTAAGTATATAAAAATATTATTAAATAATTACGAGTATCTCAAAAAGGTGATAAATCCACTTTGAGGTGGATTTATCCCCTTTTTGAAATACCCATCTTTACTTAAAATATATATATATATGTATAATGAGAAATTTATGTTGAAATAACTCTTTAAAAAGTAAATACTTTTTTGATCTAAAAAAATTAAATTTTAAAACTGCCTAGGGTTTTGAAAATAAGAAAGTGATAGAAAAACTCAAATAGAACCAAACTAATCCCAACTAGAACGAAACCAAAATATAATTTGAATTCAAACAAAACTTATGTCTTTGAATCCGCATTTCTTTTCTTTTTTTTTGCATATAAAATATCTCGGCAAGATTCAAAGACATTAAAGTCGAGCACGACGATTGAAAACTCAGAGGAACGAACTTGATTTAATTCGGAAGTTTCTACAGACTGTCGTCGCTCCGTCTTCCTCATTCGCCATTTGATTTGGGAAAAGGTTATTCTTCTTTTCTTCTGTACAATGTGATCTTTCCTAGCTTACTTATCTCTTCTGACAGTGACAGTAGCGTAGTTTGTTTGATGTTTTCAATTAGGGATTCAAACCAAAACGAAGACACTGTTTCCATGGATACAATTTCAGAAACTCGTTTGAAATTCAGAAAAAAGAAGAGAAAATCGAGGGAAAAGGACAATGAGTTGAAGATCAATGATAGGAAAAGACTGAGAAGCAAAGAGAAGAAGAAGAAACATGATACTTTGTGTGAAGAGAAAACGTTGGACGATGCACACTCAAATGCTATTGGCGGAAAAAAACGGAAGAAGAAGATGAAAATTTCTGAATCTGTTGATATGAAAAGTAGTTGCAATGGGAAGTACACTTTGGGATCTGAAGCTGTTGATAATGTTGAGGTCAAAACAAACAAACGGAAAAAGAAGAGCAAGAAGAAAATTTCATGTGGAGAACATGAATCTAATAAGTTAGATGATAAAGAACCTGCAACATCTTTCTCAAGTTATGTCTTAAACGCTTCACTAGAACCTGGAGGTTTACCTAGATGCTCATGTGAAGGTCAAACAACCAGAAAGTTGGTTGTATTTGATCTGATTGGAATCCTTGCAGATATTGATCAAAGGTGTACGGATGAATCTGTTGCAGATCTTTCAGGTAAGGAAGATTCAGTTTTGATAAGTTCTT
>OVBE01004883.1:0-20292 GCA_900406425.1 Iberis pinnata | reverse complement strand
CGAGCTACGACTCCCTTGAACCTGTCAATAAAATCTTTCAACGTCTCGTCTTCGCGTTGAGATAGAGTCCACAGGTCGGTCGTCGATGCCCTCTTTGTGATGTACATGGAGTAGTGCTTGACGAACACGGTGGAGAGCTGTTGGAAGGTGTCGATGGTCCCAGGTTCTAGGCGAGAGAACCATTCCAAGGCAAGACATGACAAATTTTCCACAAACAATTGACACAAACCTGCATCTCGCTCTTCCGGTGAGAATTGTGCTCGTGCCATCGCGATGGTGAAGGCGGTGAGATACTGGACTGGATCGCTTTTGCCGTCGTATCTTGCAAATTTCNCGAACTGGTATGTCAGTTACTCTCCTTGAAAAGGGGGTTTGTTGAGTTTCTTCGATGGTGCGAGTGATATCCGGCGCCGAGCTGGTGGCTCGGTGTACCTGCGAGCTCATGATTTTTAGCTGTTCGCGGATAATGCTCATCTCGGTGTCCTCAGCAGAGCTTCTGAATCTACTANGGAGCTTCTGAATCTGCTGGAGTTGATGTGGTCGATGTGTCCCCGTCCTCCACCTGTGGGAGGAGTTTGGTAGGATGTTTCGAATAGATTTCGTGAGATGTTGCGCAAATCTCTCCCTCCTGTGGATGCGGCGATGCTTTCCAGCCGTGCTTTTAGGGTTTGGGATTCAGTTCGTAGCCGCGCGGTCTTGTCTTGCTGCGCAAGCATCTGCTTCAGCAGGTCTTTCATAGTGGGCTCTGCGGCTCCTGCCTCGTCCGCTGTCTTCTCGCTGTTGTCATCTTTTTCCAGCTCAACGATAACGTTGTCGTGTTGTTTCTCCTGCGATCACGTGGTCATTGCTCGATGCTTCTCTTGCTGCAAAGGTCAGTTACGAATGTCTTCTAGCGATAGTTCCCCACAGACGGCGCCAACTGTTGAATCAAGACTTAACAAAAGGTCTTAGGTCTTAGATTATGTGGGTCAAAGCTTAGAAGGATTTCATATATCTTTAGAAGTGATTACATGAGTATTTATATGAAAACATAAGGCAAAAACCCTAATTACATTGATTTAACCTAATGGGCCACGAGCTGGACTGCCCAGCTCGTCAGGTCGGCCCACATAGCTTATGTCTTCCTGGGCCCTTGTCCTTCGTCACGTCGGCGTCCAGCTGGCCCTTGGGTCGAAATGGGCTTTCAGGACAGGTGCTAAACCTGGTATCAACATCTGTGATAAGGCGGCCAGCCACAAAAGCCGATTGCGTCTCAGAAACCAGACCAGAGAGTATTTTTTAAGCCGGTGACATAACACTTTAGATATAATTTTGTAACATACATTACATAAACTGATGGGATGAAATTTCGTCATGATTCTGGGGCGCTCGGTTTTTAGAATCAGACAAATGTGCGTTTCGTTCAACCGGGGATCAAGAACTCCTGTCAACATGAAATCACGAACCATCGCAATCACATGAGTACCAACGATATGCCAAAATCGTTGATAAAAGAGGGTAGTCATTATGTATGGTCCCGGGGCTTTTTCTGGATTCATAGAGAAGACAACTTCTCTTACTTCCAAATATGAGGTCGGCCTTAATAAGGCTTCATTCATATCATCTGTCACTAGCCTTTCAACAAGCTCAAAAGCAAGATGTAAATTCCCAACATTTGATGCCTGAAAAAGAGACTGAAAATAGCTAACCGCCTCAAGCGTAATATCTTCCTCTTTTTCAATCCATTCCCGGTCCCCGAAGTTAACCCCGTGATCCGGTTTCTGCCTCTTCTATGTTTGGTAGTAGTGTGAAAAATTTTGGTATTTTTATCACCCTCCTTTAACCATGTCACTCGACTTTTTTGTTTCCAATAAATTTCCTCTTTAGTGATTGCTGCCCTTAGTTGATCAGACAACTGGGCAATTTCCTCATTGGGAGAATCATCACTAGAAATTGCGTTATCTAAACGCTCCTTTAAATGTTCTAGCTGAACACCAGAATTAGCATTAGTCGTTTTCCGCCATTTTGAAATCTGTCGACGACAGAACTTTACCCGATCACCCAAAAACATCTCAAGAGATGGATTAGATCCTTGCCAACCTTGTGTAACAATTTGTTCAAAATTTGGCCTTATAAGCCATCTTTTGTCAAACTGGAATTGATGTGACCCCCGAATTTATCTATGTGCAGAATGAAAGAGGATCGGTCAGTGATCAGATCCTAGAAAGTGTAAATATTCCCCCGGCGGCCTACCCAAGAAAGACTATTCCCTGTATAAGGGAAATCCATCATTCCACAACATTGTCGCATCAATCGAAAATCAAAAAAGGAATTCTCAGGTCTTATGTTACCACCTTGTTTTTCATGGTGGTCTACAATTTCATTGAAGTCACCAATCATGGCCCAATGTCCAATTTGATTTGAGCTAATTCGTTTTAGACGTTCCCAAACAATATCGCGTTTATTATGAACCTGGTGACCATAAACGAAAGAGATATATGTTTTATTCCCATCCAAAGTAACCAAGGTATCAATTACTTTTTTATTATGAAAAAGAACTTGCCATTAAACTCTTGTAAAGCGAAAAGGGCTAATCCCCCACTAAGACCGGAAGGGTCAACAGTAAATAAAAAATCATAACCCAAGTGTGCTTGAAGATCCTGAAGAAAATCTCGGTTCTGCTTCGTCTCCATTAAAAAAGAAAGCTTGGGAAAATCATATGCCGAAGATCCCGTAACCGTCGAACTGTCAAGAAGCTACCCGCCCCTTGACAGATCCAACTCAATATCATTTAACATGTCGCCTGGTGGTGTTCCTCAACCACATGGCTTACAAAAGTCTCAGATTCCTTCTCACCCGAAGGAACCATCTATGAGCGGGATGGGATCATCTCATTTGACAGTTCTAAAATTCCAAGGAGGCGAGATGTCTTTTTCCTCAGCCTGGAACCACGAAAATTGGAGTGTCCAATTTTCTTTTTAGCTTGTAATTCCTTGTTGAAAAAGGCAGCCCTCTTGGCTATTTTCTTTTTACCGTGGGGGTTAGTACTAACTTTGTATAAGCAGATCCTTCTCCATTTACATCTGCCATATCGATACCCGTCTTCAGCAAGGTGGAGTTCGATCGGTTATCCTGACCAAAATCAAATTTCAAAAAATCATCTAGTTCTTGATATTTTAAAAAAAAAGAACTCTCCTCAATAATCAATCTGTGAACGTCGAGCAGTATGAGTCACATGTGAGAGGCCCACTTAGAATTCATAAATTTCCCAAGTTCTGAATCCAGGCCCAACTCATTGCCTGCATTAGCCCACACCCCAGCAAACAACTTATCCTCTTCTACGACAAGGGCCTTCCCTTCTCTTCTTGGACAAGATGCTCGTCCCACTTGGCCCAAAGACCCATCATAGCCCATTTGCGCAATCTGCTCTGGTACTCGAGATGAATTCGAAAGCCCAGTACTACCCTTTTGAGTAAAGTCCGCTACCTTGATAATTTTTTTCACGACAGGACTATTCTTCCCTGTAAAGCCCATTGGGCCCTTTGCAGAATGACCCATCTCCTCAACTTGACTTGAGGCCCCCTGTTGAATACTAACTGTCGACGGCCCATTAGATTGAATCTGTAATCTTTGGCCCATTAAAAAATCAGGGGTAGTCACAGCACCACCGAGATCACCGCCATTGACTTTAGAATTTTCACCAGGACCAGAGTCACCGGCGACGACCATTGATGCATATGTGAACAATTTTCTCTTAACTGGTGGTCGGCTTGAATTGTGCCCACTGATCCGACTAGATCCCTCACGAGCATTCAGATGCCTATTTTGCCAGTAATTCCTCCGATGATGAGACGGCCCTGCTCCCCGCACATATTTGTGTGGGCCTCCATCTGAATTACCTTCTTGTCTGTGGGGTTTCTTCTCCATCTCCTTTTGCAGTAAGGGCATTCAAACACATCATGTGTTAACTTCTTGCATCTCCGGCAGAAACCATGGAGATTTTCATACTCCAATTTAACTCGGAGTAAATCACCATTCGGCAGCTCTAACTCTCTATTGAAAACTAGAGATTTCTCCGCATCAAGAATAACTCTAACCTTCCGTTCATGGACATCAACCACAACACACACTGCAAGTTCCTCCCCAATACTTATGTAGAGTGATTCTACTATGTAAATGTCAGGGACACCAAGGATGTAAATCCAAAAAATGATTGAAGATGGGTAATCCAAACGAAAATTTGGAACCCAGCGATCCAAAGTGGTCATCCATCTATCAAAGAAGAAAGGCCTTAAAGCCAGAACCTTCACCAGATCCTCTTCCTTCTGGAATCGGTATCAGAATCTGCCACTCCCCAGATCATAGCCCTGCACATGTCCAGGACAAGCCTATACCCGAGGTAAAATTGTAACCAACTGCTTCACGCCTGGTTTTTGAATAGTGAGATTCGGGACCCGGCCAACCAATGTTTTTTCAAAGCTCTTGACAAGAAAAGAGTTATCAAAATATAATACTACAAAAACATATTTTTTCCTAGTTCTCCTCCTTTCTTATTTTACCATAGATTGCATTTCGTATATATAAAATTTCTACTTCAAATAATTTTTTTTCATATATATTTTATCTATGAGAGAAAATCACTTATATAATCACGTTATCAACACGATCACTATAATTTTGCCGCCATTATATTTATGTCATAGACGATTTAACCGCAATATACATTATTATCGCTGACCGGTTTTGCCGCTATATACTACATTACTACTATAAAAGAAAATATGACCATTTGTATAATAATTACTTATCTGAAAATTGATTAATTAAACTACTTTTTGTTAATTTTAAAAAAAAAATTATATCTTTAACCTTCACAAATCATTTAAAATATTATATTGACTTTTATTCTAATTTTATATCTTGCACAGTACGAAACATTTTTTCATTTTTTTTTTTTTACTTTTCCATCAATGAAGGATAGGGATTTTCTTTTTATACACTAATTTATTTCATCCAAATATTTCTTTATGCGCTCATTATCAATATCTTGGACTCAATATGTACATCTACATAACCTTGGATTCAATCTAAGCTTTTCAATATGTATCATTGTTGAACTAGTTAATCAATGCTTATAAAGTTATTGACATCGGCAATTGATTGCAAAGCCGAATTTATTTTATTTTTTGATTAAAAAAGAAGTTCGGCTTTGCAATCAAATGCCGAATTTTTTGCCACCGAATATAGATTTAACTTCAACCATGCAAATAAAAAAACTTCAACCATACATCAAAATTCTTTCATTTTAGTTTATAGATAAACATATAAACTTTTACAAGTAATTTATCATAATATTTATATGGTTTTATAAGATAGTTATATATATAAAAACAAACATAGATTATCATATGTTATAAGGTGGACTTAAACCATATATTACATGCAAAGTTCCATATTTATAAGTTGGTATACAAAATATAATGCACTTATAAAACATTATAAAAAGATAGACACTTACATCTTCTATTTCTTCGATTTCTATAACTTGGTGTCCTCATAGTTTTCCAATGCAAACACTATGGAGTAGTTAAGCCTCGACCAATCTCTAGAGAAAATTATTTAAGTATTTAATATATTTAATATATTTTGAAAAAAAAATTAGAATATTTACGTTATTTTTAATTTTTTGTGAAATGTTTATTACATTTAAAATTCACTTTAAAGTGTTTCAGTCGTTTCTTATGTTTGGTTTACATATCCCAAAATCAAAGATGTACAAAACATAATTTTGATTATTATAATTTATCATTATTCTAATGTATTCAATTATTCATAATATGATTTTGTTGTTCACTTATTTTTATGTATGATGTGAGAATTTTTTATGCAATTATATTTTTTAACAAAATGGTGTAATGTATGTATAACTTTAAGATGTTAAATCATAACATTGATTGAAAAATAATTATTGTACATTATATAATATTTTTTTTACCAAAACTAAAATAAAAAATAATAAAAGAGAAGGAAAAAATATATAATAAGTGGAGATTTAATTTACTTTATTGGAGATAATTGTCATTAAAATTATCAATTTAAAAAACAAAAAACTACCATAAATGCTTCAAAATAAAATTTAAATTCAAAATTCAAAAAATGGTGGAGTTGCCACGTAGGACTTCAAAATAAATTAAAAAGTTCAAAAAATATAGTGCTTTCACATAAGTTTCAAATGCTTCATTTTTAATATATTTAAGATGTACACAAATTATGAAATCACTAACTTTCATATATTTTTCTTGTTTATTTCAAAAACATCATTAACTAAAGGGTGAATTTCAAAAATAACCACTTTTAAGTGGATTATTAAAGTGACGATTGACTCCACGTTTCAGCAAGAGTTACGTACAATACGGACTGATACAACGCCCATTATGAATAATATATATGTGTGATTTATAATAAATATATGTCTTTTAACTCAACTTCATAACATTCTAGAACAAAAAGTTTAAAGATGTTTTTTCTGTTTCTTTCTTTTTTGTTAGCATAAATTTTGAATCTTCATCTGGAATTATTAATATATAAAAATATCAAAGTGTATTCTCTGTTTTCTTTTAAAAATCAATAAAAAAGAATACATTTTAATATAGTACAAATTATATTCAAATTAGTAGGTTAAAATTATAATATACTCAATGGTGGAGTATATTTGGTCGTGTCTCTTTGGTATGGCGGCATGGTGGGGATGAAAGTGGAGATGTGAAGGAGTTTTTGGGTCATCGAATAGATATCGTGATAGGTTACGTTTTATAAAGAATAAGGCGATAGAGGTAATGCAAGGCAATAATGTGGCTCATAGCATATCTATACAGAGACAAGTACGGGTGGAACGAAACATATCATGGATGCCTCCGGATCATGGTTGGGTAAAGCTGAATACCGATGGAGGATCAAGAGGTAACCCGGGCAGGTCAACGGCTGGTGGAGTGGTAAGAAACAAAGCGGGAGAGTGGTGTTGCGGGTTTGCTATCCACATTGGTATATGCACGGCCCCACTTGCGGAGTTGTGGGGCATATACTATGGGCTATATGTGGCATGGGAGAGAAGAAATGTACAGGTAAGGCTCGAGATTGATTCTAAGTTGGTGGTTGATATGTTACGTAACGGGGTGGACGACTTTCACCCGCTAGCGTTCCTGGTACGTCTGTGCCAAGGTTTTCTTGCTAAGGACTGGAATGTTCATGTTTCTCAAATCTACAGAGAAGCAAATAATATGGCGGATAGTTTAGCTAATCTTGCTTTTTCCTTGGAGCTTGGATTTCATGCGTTTGGTAGTGTCCCTCCTACATTATCTTCGAGTTTGTCTGATGATGCACATGGTATTTTAAGTGTTTGGTCAATGACTGACTACTTTGTGTTAAAGACTTTGTTTGATTTTAATAAATTAAGATAGGAGGCTTCTCCTATTTGCTTACCAAAAAAAGAATTGGTGTTTGATTATTCGATTCGGATTGGATCGGTTATGCTCGATTATGGTTCTTTCAGTTCCTTTAATATAGGATCATATAAGAACCATTAACAAAATTGGTTTGGTTCAGTTTGGTTCTAGATTGATTCGGTTTCGATGTAAAATATGAGAACATTTGAGAACTGAAATATTAGTGGTTTTGTTCGGTTCAGATATTTTATTCGAAAAATTCGAAACATACAAAATATTTAAAGCCGAAAATATCCAAAAAAAAAAATTCAGCTTCCTCTTTCAAAATATTATAACCAAAAAATAAATTAGTTTTATACTTTTGAAAATTAAAATCAACTTTCGCTCTCAGCTCCCGCTCTCAGCTACAGTTTTCGCTCCATTTTTTGCCACTTTACCAATTATACATTAAGTATCTAACCATAGTTGTATATTATTAGATATTATGAATAAATATAGGAAAGATACCCTTTGTTTCGACAACACGCACTGGTAGGAGTAGGTTGACTATCGACGAGGTATGACAAATGACGTCATGCGGCGACTACCGACTGTGTACGTCTTGTCTATCCATCACTTCCCTATCCTAACAAAATTATTTACATTTTAAATTCCACCCTAAAATCTACTTTGCAATTGCCAATGTTCTATATTATGCTTAGTAACTTGGTTATTTATCTGTAAAAAAAAATCGATGGATAGTATACCAAGCTCTGCACTAGTGAATGAGTTAAAAAGATTATAAGTTGTAAGTGACATAGTTAACTATTTCGATCTTGATTATAATAAGAAAACTGATATATGTTTTGTTTCATGACAATTTATATGTTAGATAATATGTTTTTAAATATAATATTTTATGATGTTCATATTATTTGTAACTACAAAGTCGTTTAACAGATTTAATTGTTGCTTTATTATTTCTATAAAATTTTTTTTTGAAAATTTGCCGCACCTGTTTTAAGAGATTGAATCATTTTTACAGTGTAATCTTTCAATGCGTAAGAAAGAAGATGTATAGTAAAATGGTGGAAACTTAGAAATTTTTCGAGAAACAAAACTTGTTAAAACAAATTTTTGCACCTAGACCATACAATACAAACTATAAACCGTAAGAAGTAACCATTAGAAAGTGAACCCTACAAACTGAAAATTAAACCTTAACATCTAGAAATTAAACCCTAAACCCTAAACCTTAACAAACATAAATTAAACCCTACAAATCACAAAGTAAATCCTTAAAATGAAAACAAAGCCCAAAGAATGTTAGAGTTTCCGTAAATCTTTAATGCTTTATAGTGGACATTTATGCTTCTATTCAGCGTTATCCGAGATTTTCTATGCGAAATTCGTATGTTTTAGAGGTTTCTAGGTGTTTGGAATGTTTTGAATGTAAATTGGCATATGCAAATGCAAAGTCCGGCATAATAGTCAAAAGTTTACCGATGTTTGAAGATGTTCCCACCGTTGAATCGAGCTGAAATTTGGACACATGATACCAACGTGAGTTAGCTTTCATATGGAGGTAGTTTTAGGCTAATCAAAAAGTGAAATCGAAAGTTATGACAAATTTACTGAAGAACGGTCAAGCGGGCTCCCAGGAGAAGCTCGTGCAAAGTAGACTGATCCGTCCAAACCAGACTGATCTATTCATAAGTCCCTGGAAAACCAGGAGCAGCAGAGTAGTGACCCGCACAAGAACTCTAAAAGAATGTGCGGAAAGAACGTACCAAAAACTTATATGGACGATAACTTAGCTAGTTGGGTGAACTAGTAATCCCAAGAAAACTCAAGAACCATTTGATTTAAGTTAACTTACGAACTAGTATCGTAAGCTGGTCGGGAAAGACCGCACTTCGATTAATTCGTGAAAATAAGTCCGAGCTGCAAGAACTGATGATGGGACTGTGTAGTGTGTGTGCTTGGTTCAGCTGGTTAAGCAGCATGAGTGCCTGCTAGGGGTGCTTATTGAGCTGCTTAAGCTTGTGGGAAGGTTGTGTGGGCGTAGGTTAAATGTATGTGGGTGTGCGTTGGAGTGTGTTGGACGTGTGTGGGCGTGAGCAGCCATGCTAGTTGGTGAAGTACATAGCTCGCACACCGCCTTATTTCCTTCCAAAGAAGAAACCTAATTTGCTGCCACCAGCTTGCTCCCACACTATAAAACACCCAAGACCCTTCATTTTTCACACAAAAAATCGAACCTTAGCAAAGCTCTGCATAAATTAGAAGACAAGAAATAAATTAGTTCGTGTTCAAGATCAAAAGTGAAAAAATTCGGACTTGTCCTAGATCATTTTTGGATCAGTCATAAGCCATCAATCTGAACCAAACCAAATGATAGTTAAGGTGAGTTTCGGTTCTTGTTTGAGTTGCGAAAGAGAGATTGCATGAGTCCTTATTGTGTGTCGTGATGTGTGTGTGATTGTTTGATGGGTGTTTAGTTTGTACGGTTTGCATGTAGTGTGGATTGGGAGTTAGAATAATGCTAAAAATAAATTTAATCATGTATTAAAAATGTATGGATAATTAACTAAGCGGGTTGATATGCCTTGTTGAGAGTATGGATTTGTGTGGATTGGGGGATCGAACCATTGTCACTTGTGGTGCTTTTTTGGTTTCAAGTGATTGAGATGGTGTTGAATGGTTTGGTAGATTGTTAAAGATATTAAACGCTAGAATATTAATTATTAAAAATTTACTACTAAAAATTAAGCATTAATCGGCTTAACATATGCTTGTTGCTTGTTTATTATGTTGGGAATTTTGGGAATTATTGGTGCAGGTTCCGGACCGAACTCACTGAGCTTAGTAGTTGCTCACGTCTCACTCTCTTTTGCATGAAAATGTAAAGGGACTTAGAGGGAATATAGGAACAATAGGTTGTCGTTTGTAGATTTTGTGTAGCCTTTTGTAATATATATGTTTTGATTGTACATGTACATTTTGAGCATTAGACTCGGGTCCAAACTTATTATCATATACTTTGTAAATGTTTTTATGTAATAAAGATGTTATGTTTAAAAATAAACTTGGTTTCGTATGATACATTTTCTGGTCCGGACAGTACTAACGGCTTAGCGTCATTTGGGTTGGCAAGCCTTTAATGGCGTTAAGACGGGATTTTGTACTTAGTCGTTTTTTTGAGGTTTGGATTCGTTTCGAACCTCGGATAATTTTCCTAAGTATAGAATCAATGTGATGCTCCCTTTCTAGTCGTGATTGGGGGTGTTAAAAGCAGACCGATCGGTCCAAGCCAGACCGACCAGTCCAAACTAATCCAGAGCACCTAGACCGATTAATCCACATATTAGCCGAAAAATTTGAAGATTTTCCATTATTTTGCACATGTGACCTATCTAGTGTTTCCTTATTTTATTTTTTTCTTCTTAGACTATAAAATATTTGTGGCTTAGTTTTATTTTATTCTACGCTTTTTCTATAATAAGTTTTATAGAGAGGGAGACGAATTACAGAACCCTTTTGTGGAGAAAATTTATGAATTCTTATTTTATACCAATATCTATTTTTATCTATTGATTTCGAGTATATTTTCTTCAACTATGCTTTGTGTTTTTGTTACTAATTAGATTTTAGGGTCTCCCAGGGAAACCAGATTTGATTGTTAAGGTTTTACCGAATGAATTAAATTTGTTAGGTTCTTAGTCTAGACTCGTTCTTAATGCATGAATTAGAGTAGCTAATTAATTTATTGATATTAGAATTATAAACACAAAGAGTTTTGGTTTAGAAGTCTGATCTAGTATAGATGAATAAGTGTTCTTGCTTGCGAGAGTACTGTCCTGAATGTCTATGAAATTATTGAATCTGAACATAAATGTATGGTTGAATTAGCTAAATACGGTGATAGTTTGTCTTTAGTAATTCAAACATAGAGTTTAATACGTTGTGAGGAGATTATTTTATTGTTTTCTTTCATGTTGATAACTATTTTCAAATTAAAATCTTGCATGTTAACATGAGCTTTTAAACCTGATAACATGGGGATTTTTCTATTGTCTAGCGCTTTAGTTTATTAATTTTCTTCGTTTTATTTACCGTTATTTGCTTTAACTCGATTACAACCTGTTGAGATATGAGTGTTTAACTCATTAAGAAAGAAGAAGAATGATGGAGAATAATTTCTGGACAGATTTGAGACTGGAAGTATTGAGAGAATGTTGAGAATGATTTGAGAATAAGAGTATTGAGAGAATGAGAGTTTGTTGAAGAGGGATTATTTCTCTCAACTTAAAAGATTACAAGTGAGGCTCAAGGTCTTTATATAGAGTTTTACACAAAGAATGGAAGCTTTAAAACTTAAAGAATGCGCTTGAAGATATCTTGAGCAAAGGAGAAGAAATTTTGAATCTTCTTTATCTTGAGGGACCATTTTAGCAAGAGGGAAAGAGTAAAAGCTAGCGTCCCTTGCTTTATTCAGATTGTACCAAGGACAAATTATGCTTTTGGGACCACTTTAGTTGAGCCATCTTTTCCTTTAGGATGAACTAAGTCACACCTATGTCTTCATACAATCCTAACGGCTATTTTGGCCTCACTTTTGCCCAAACTTTAATCTTTTCACATCTTGAATATTTCTTGAGTCTTTGTTGCACTCTTGCACATGAACATTTCTCAGAACATAGAGTGTACTAAAATTACACAAGTCTTCATTTGGCTTGACTAATGTATTCCAGAATATATTAACTTTGCACATCCGGAATACACTAATTTTGCACATCTCATAATCTTGATTTGGCTTCATTTCTTGAGTCTCTGAAATTTGTGTACTGGTTTTGCACATCTTTATAACTTGCCCTATTTTTGCACATCTTCTGAAAAGTGGCTAAGGGTCTTTGGATGTGATAATATCTTCATCTTCTTCAAATGAGATCTTCATTTTATCACTCCCCTCAAGCTTAACTCATTGGGAATTGGTTAAGCTTGGAATCGAGAAAATCTATCTCATTAAAAACCTTAGGGAAGAAAATTTCATGGGATAAAACTTCACTAAGAGAAAAAGAGTATAGACCCTCAAGAAGGTTCTTCATTTTAATACTCCCCCTTAATCTTAACCGTGATGAATGGTTTAAGATTGGAACCATAAGAACTACCTCTTTAAAAACCTTAGTGAATAAAACCTCTTGGGATAAAACTTCTCTAAGGAAAGAAGAGTATAGACTTATGGTTAGGGGATTTGGCCAAAACATTTATGTCTTTAGGATTTTGGCTCTTTGCTTCTTTTTAGTGTCTACACTTCTATTCTTAAATGATAAATCATCTTCTTCAAGTAGAACACATTGAATGCCCCATTCTTCAAGAACCGGCAGAATCTGCCAGGTACGATTATCTGTTTTGAACAGACCGTAACCTCTTGATCATAAAGTTTTTGAGGTTCGGTTCATCTTCCTTAGACTCAAAAATGAGTCTAGGTTTCAGAAAAGGTAAGTTCATGACTTGGTTCCTCCTGTTTTGGACAGAAACTTTGAAATACTGGACCTATGTCTAAGACTTTCTTTTTCTGCCTCCTTCAGTTTGAAACTCTTATAACTTCTTCATCCAAAGTTTGATTAAGGTGAATCCACTTGGAGAGTGTTCTTTCTTGAGTATAGGATTCATAACATCTTCATTTTTGTCCATTTCCCTCTTGGTTCAATCAGAAAGTGCTTTGGAATGCACATATGTCCATTCTGTCCATTTTTCAAATTTGACCATCACTTGCAATGAATTGCTTTAATCTCCATGAATAATATTCTCTTATACTATCACTTATTCTAAGGTTTCTTCTATGACCCTTTTCCTTGTTGTTTTATGATTTTGGCTTCATGAGCCTTTAGTCCCATGTTGATCATGTTAACATGATCATCCTTCAATCCAAATGTGGAATGCTCGGCCAAAACTTATCCCATGGCTATAAATCTTCTTCAAGAGCCTTCCCCACTTCAAATAACTCGATTATACTTGATTTGGTTGATAGTCCATTGGATTTGGTCGAGTCTTCCAATTTTTGAAGTTTCTCGATGGTTATAGTGAGCCATGCGCATAGTTGGCTCGAGTATGCGCATGGTTCTATTTGTGAGTAAGCCGGTCGTCCAAAACTTGTCCAACGGCTCTACTTCTTCTTTTGGGATTTTCTTTATCCAAAATAGCCCATGTAAACAAAGTTTCGTGGATAGGCTGTTGAATTTGGCCGAGAGTTTCTTCTCATAAAGTTCCTCGATAGTGGCTCGATCCATTATCCGTTCCTGGCCCGATAACTCGATGTTTCACAAAACTGGCTCAATGGCTCGATGATGCAATCAAAATTTTGATTGAATGACTTCGGTCAAGAACTATTCCGAGATTACTCCGAGATTGGATTTTGGAGATCTCTTTCTAGAACTTGTCCGAGACATCTTCTTTCTCCGGTTAAGGCATATTCCAAGATTAAATTTTGAAGACCTCTTCCTAGACTTTTTCCGAGACCTCTTGAGACTTCATGAGTCTTGATTTTGGTTTTGGCTTCTTGAGTAGTCCTTTNTTTTTTTTTTCCCCCCCCCCCCCCCCGCATGGTTAAGGTGGAGAGTCATCTACACATTAATCAAATGTATAATGTTAGTAAGTGATGCTTAATTGTCATCAAATAGGTTAAACTCAATGATCTACAAAAGAAAATAACTTAGACAAGGATTTTAGATTTTCTAAAATAACAATGACTAAGCACTTGAGAATGAACTTTTGCAACCATCTTATACATCCACGAAGCAGTTTAAGCTCTTTATGTGATTATGAACAGATTTAAGATTCTTTAATATATGACTACAATTGTGAGAATAAAGGCTAAAATTTTTATGCTAGACTTAAGCCACAAGCAACATCATACATAATCATCTTGATTCCATTTCTAGACTGAAATTTAATCAAATCTAGAGCATCTTAAGCTACATCATGATTGAACATGCATAAACGATGAAACCATTTTCATTTTATCTTCTAATAGTTAACTAAGCAAACATATTTAACCAATATTCAAGAGACTAAGACATAGGAATCAATCAAAGCATAACATAAAGGATTTTTGAGTTTAGAGAATTGGCCCTTAGCCACTTTGATACAATTTGGCCATTTAGGCCACTTGAGGTGAGATTGGTGAATTTTGCTGAACTCCCCCTCACTTTAAAGTTTCCTACAAGGAATAAGATTAAAATGGTTAGTCCTTTCTATAAGACTTCCAAGAGAATGAATGGATCATCATGGTTCACTATGAATCATATCCAAAAGGAATATGTGAGGGTTTTAGATTCATCATGAACAATTGTTCATGGTTCTAAACCCTCTACATAACAAAGCTTATTTTAACCATTTTCCTAAGTGATTAGATTCAACAAGGACCAAAGGGATTATCCCTTTATTACATTTGGTTCTTGCACTTTAGGATTTTGAAATTCCAAGTGTTTTGATTCATCAAAGACCAAAGAGATTAACTTTTTATCATCCTTGGTTCTCACACTATGATTTTGAAATTATTTAAAATTCGCCAAGATTATAATTTGGCTGAGATTTTTGAGACAGAACCCGAGCCAACATTTAAGTGGCCGAGGATGAGATAAGCAGATGGTCAAGAGACCTAGCCGAGACTCAAGTGATCATTCGGCTAATAAAATCGAGCCAACTTGGCCAAATTATCATGTCTATCAATCCAAGCTAATGCAAAGGCTGAATATTATTTAGTACAAGGTTGTGCATGACGCCAAGACAACATGGTCTATTAGAAGAGCACCCGATCATGATGCTAGGACCATCAACTAAGCCACAACAACGCTTAGAATCATTGGTCAAGACTTTTGGCTAATTTGGCTGAGACCAACTTTGGTCAAGACCCGATTTAAGCCGAGAGTAAACAATGCTTGGCCAAGACACAAGACCTTTTGAAAAAAAAATTGGCCAAGACTTTTAAGAATTTTAAAACTATGGATACATTCTCACAAAGATACATAAGTCCTCTTAAAAACAAGGATGGTTATGAGAATGATCCACAAAATCCGAATTTTAAGAGAAACGGTTCAAGATTTTAAAGATAAGTTTTGAAATACATTTTAAGACATTTGAAAACTTAATAAGAACACTTCTTGAACCGATTACAAATGATAAAAGATTTGGATTCAACAAGATACTTTGAGTATGCAAGGTTCTCTTTTCCTTTAATGGCTCACAATTTCGAAGCTTGCTTGAATGTTCTTGGTCATTGCCTTTGTTTTGAAACTGAATGTTCTCAAAATCAATTCGGATTCATCATCATCTTAATGGCTCTCCTTTGATATTTGGTTCACCCTTCTTTTTGGAATTAACATGGCACTAACACTCATAAAAGTGAAGTGTTCATGGTTCTCATTTTTTTTAGTAAAGACTATAGATTCAACATATTCTTTAGTGTATAAGCACTAAAATGTGCTTCTAAAGCTTATGAGAGTAATGAAGACATAGTTCATATCTTATAGAAAAGCAAGGGTTTTAGTCCCTTTTGGAGTTTGGATTCAACATGTTCTTAAACTCATAAGAGTAGAGATCCATGGTTCCCCTCCTTTGATCATTCAGATTCAATATGATCCTTTATGTTTTATATACAATAAGGGAACCAAGGATCACTTTTAACCAAGACAGATTCATATGATTCTTATGCTTATGAAAGTAAAGAGATCATTGTTCTTTCTTGGATTTAGAGAAGGGTTTTTGTCCTTAGAGATTCGGATTTATCATGCACTTATGTTCAATATGAACAAAGCTATCATGGTTCTCTTCCATTTAAAGATGAAGGAAGATGGATTCATCAAGCTCTTTCACTTCCACCCATAAGGGAAAAGTCCCACTTGCAAGCAAGCTTTAAAGAACTTGGTTCTCCTTCCTTTCACATTAAAACCGAATAAAACCTTTTAAAAACAGAATCTTTTGCTTCAAAACAAATTTTAAACACCTTTTGATCGATTAATAAGATCAAAAACATAAGCTTTAAGCTTCAAACTCATGAAAAACTTGTTTAAACAAAACCATAAACTGTTTTGCTTCAAAACAGATTTTAGAGCATTAATCAAGGAATAGAGCTTCAAATCCTTTTTCCAGCCTTTAAAATATAATCAATACTTCAAGAACATTGAAAGACTTAGAGAAAAGAAGCCATAAACCAAAAATTTTAAAACAGAAGCTTATTGCTTCAAAACAAATTCTAAAGTTTTGAAAAAGCTTAAAACAAGGGAGAAAAGTTTCAAATCATTTTTTCAGCCTCTTAGAATAGAGTCAATGGTTGTAAGAAAAAGAAGAAGAATAGAGTCAATGCTTCAAGAACATTGAGAGACTAGGGAGAAGAACTTTAAACCCAGATTTAACCATTTAAAGACTTAGAAAACATATTTAAAAGCTTGAAACTTCTGAAAAACATATTTAAGTAAAACCAGAAGCTCAAGAACACATTTGATAGCCTTAAAACGTTTTGAAAGATAAAGCTATAACAAATGAAGTGAAAAATTGCGGAAATGAGGTACTCTAAGACTTCTTGCACTGATACCATGTTGAGATTTAAGTGTTTAACTCATTAAGAAAGAAGAAGAATGATGGAAAATAATTTTTGGACAGGTTTGTGAATGAAAGTATTGAGAGAATGTTGAGAATGATTGGAGAATAAGGCTTGTTCGTTTTTGCATCCGGATGTAAATATCCAAATGTTGTTCTTTTAGTTCATTTATGATTTGTATATGGATACAAAATTTGGATGCTAATTTTTTTATATCCAAAAAATCTTGATATTTTGGATGCTAAAAAAGGTAGAGTTTGGATGCAAAATCTGGATCCAAAAACTAGGAAATGAGTTTTTTGCCAAAAACGCGAAAAAATAATTTTTCAACAAAAACCCAGAAACACGATTTTCCGCGAACGGCACGAAAAACCCGAAAAACACGAAAATACGGTTTTTCGGTGAAAACGCAACAATTTTTTGCCGAAAACGCGTAAACGTAATTTTTCGTCAAAAACGCGAAAACGCGATTTTCCACCGAAAACTCGGAAACACGATTTAAAACCAAAAACGCAGAAACGAGATTTTCCACAAATAACGCAGAAAGGCGGAAAAACAAATTTTCAACAAAAATGCGAAAACGCGATTTTCAACCAGAAACATGTTTTTTGCCGAAAACACGAAAATGCGATTTTTTGCCAAAAACGCGGAAACGCAATTTTTTGCCAAAAACGCGGAAACACAATTTTTTGCCGAAAACGTAGAAACATGAGTTTTCGCTGAAAACGTGGAAACACGACTTTTCGCCAAAAAAGCGGAAACATGGTTTTTCGCGACCAATCCAAAAATGCGATTTTTCACCAAAAACGCGGTAAAGTGATTCTCCGTCAAAAATGTGGAAATGCAAATTTTCACCAAAAGCGCGAAAACGTGAATCCTCACTGAAAAAGGCGGAAACACGATTTTCCACCGAAAACGCGTAAACGCAATTTTTTGCCGACAACGCGTAAACGCGATTTTCCGCCAAAAATGCGTAACGCGATTTTTCGCGTACAACACAAAAATACGATTTTCCGCGAAAAACGCGGAAACGCGATTTTCTGTCGAAAATGCAGAAACGTAATTTTCCACCGAAAACACGAAAACGCGATTTTTCGCCCAAAAATGTAAAATCGCGATTTTCCTAAAAATGTAGAAACGTCATTTTCGGCCAAAACGTGGAAACGTGATTTTCCGGAAAAAAAATAATTTCCGGATTTTTGGTGTAAAAATTAATGTTGTTGTTTTTAGAAAATGTATCTGGATATTCTTACATATTCAAAAATGAACAAAATTGCATCTAGATGCAATATCAAGATGTCAAATGCAGATTCGAAAATGAACAACATCTTGATGTTCTTGATGCAACATCCAGATGTTGGATCTAGATGCTACATCTGAATGCAACATCTAGATACAGAAACGAACGGTACTGAGTATTGAGAGAATGAGATATTATTGAAGAGAGATTATTTCTCCCAACTTAAAGGATTACAAGTGAGGCTCAAGGCCTTTATATAGAGTTTTACACAAACAATGGAAGCCCTAAAACTTAAAGAACGCGCCTAAAAATATCTTAAGCAAAGGAGAAGAAATTTTGAATCTTCTTTATCTTGAGGACCATTTTAGCAAGAGGGAAATAGTAAAAGCTGGCGTCCCTTGCTTTATTCAGATTTTACCAAGGACAAATTATGCTTTTGGGACCACTTTAGTTGAGCCTAATTTTCCTTTAGGATGAACTAAGTCACACATATGTCTTCATACATTCTTAACGGCTATTTTAGCCTCACTTTTGCCCAAACTTTAATCTTTTCACATCTTGAATATTTCTTGAGTCTTTGTTGCACTATTCTTGCACATGAACATTTCTCAGAACATAGTGTACTAAAAATGCACAAGTCTTCATTTGGCTTGACTCATGTATTCTAGAATATACTGAATTTGCATATCCGTAATACACTAATTTTGCACATCTCATAATCTTGATTTGGCTTCATTTCTTGAGTCTTAGAACTTTGTGTACTGGTTTTGCACATCTTTATAACTTGCCCAATTTTTGCACATCATCTGAAAAGTGGCTAAGGGTCTTTGGATGTGATGAGATCTTCATCTTCTTCAAATGAGATCTTCATTTTATCACAACCAACCATATTATTTTGTCTTAGTTTGATTCGAAATTAAATTGAATGTGTGCTTTCTAGTCTCTATAAAATTCCACAATTTCTATGTTATTGTGATATGTTCTCTACAATATAATTTTAGGATTGAATCTTAAGCTTATTAGAATGTTGGGGCCATTTTTTAAAGGTTAGAGTCTTCTTCACCCTAGAGCTTAAAGATAAAGAAACATATGTTGCAAAGGATATGTTGAATAAGGTTCTGAAACTGAAGATATCTCATTATGGGTCGTGTAATGGAGCATAGCCTGATGATGATCCAACCCCAACTTGGGAGATAAGTTCGTCAAGCTAGTGACGTTAACTAAGCGTTGAGTGCGAGGCAACCCACTAATTGGTGCTTTATGTAGCATTATATTTTTGTGTTTTGAGTCTTTTTGTATTAACCTATTGATTTTTAGTTTTGAGTACATTAGCGCCCTAGGAAAAATTATGCATATTTGGAGTTTTGGACGCATATATTCAGACTGATCGGTCGATATCTCCCTGTTCGATTATGCTCACTCAAACTGATCGGTCACGCCTGACCGATCAGTCTAGGCCCAAGAAAAATTAAAAAAAAGAAAAGAAATATGACTATCGATAGCGTCATAGGATAACGTTTTTTGTAACTGTTATAGTACATGGACACCGTTTTTTCATAGCGTTTCATTTTTGTGAACGCTATTGTTGCCGGAAAATAAAAATACTTGGCCGCGTTAATTTGCTAAATTTAGACATATATTATTAAAGATAATGGCGAACAATAGATTAGTGAATTTGTATCCCTCACATTTTTTTTTCTTTATGAGACTACACTTCTTCTTCACTGCAACAAAACGATCAGTGGCGAAGGTAAAGCATATATAGGTGGTGCACGTGCACCCAGGGAAAAAAAAATTATCTTTGAAAATTATTAACATAATTTGATTATGCACCCATAAGTTTTTTTTTTTTTTTAACTTAAGTAAATTGTGCACCCATATTATTCTTTAATATGTGTTTTATTTTTTTGGGCCTATTCAATAATCCAAAACATAACAAATTCATTAAACATAAAAAGGAAAATTAATCTAATTTATATATTATTAAATAATTTTCATGTTTTTCTTAATTGGAAAACCCTAAATTAAGTATTAGTTGTCTCTTCTCTTCA
>OVBE01004882.1:0-22872 GCA_900406425.1 Iberis pinnata | reverse complement strand
ACATCATTTTCGACCAAAACTCTACAAAAGGGAGTTCACTTCTTTCTCCTTCACTTCAATCTTACTCAAATATTTTCCATCACTCACATACTTGCAAACACTCTCATAAAAACCTTTGCTCTAATTCGCTCAACCTATTTGGTGTTTCACCCAATTTTTCCTGAATTTCAAGAACTCTACCAGTTTTTACCAAGACTTTCAGCATCATCAAACTCAGTTTTTAGTTCTTTCACTCCTAAAACTTCCTAAATTTTTTATTCCGGTTTTTGTTCCTAAATTTTTAAAACTCTGAAACTTTGGTTTAGCTTCTCTAAAGAGGGGTTCTGAATTTTCGGTTTTGCTAATTTCAACTCGAGCTCCTGAACTTTTTGAAACTTGGTCCTGAATATTTTGCTTTGCAACTCGGTTTTAGATTTACTATATCATATTTGTTGTTTCTCGGTTCTTAACTTTGATAGAGCAGTGTTAACTCGTTTTATAACTAAAAGTTGAACTCGATTTTTGTTGCAATGATTGATATTTCCATCATAAAAAATTGGGTTATCATATTAGCTGTCATCTCATTCTTATATTTGCTGGTCCTATTGGAAAGGTTGCTGATTTTTCTGAAATTGTCTACCACTTTTTCAAGAACAAAAATTTCAAAATGTCTAGACCATCGGCAAAAGTCATCACATAAAGATTTTAAAGAAGAAGAGCAACTCATAATATTCCCAGGATTATATAGAGATCTCTCCAGATGCACTTGTGCTCACAGCAAAGCAACAGCGAGCACGACGCATGGCTAAGCAGTTTCAAAGAGTGAGAGAACCATTTCAATCTGAATTTCAACCCGATAAAATGGAAATTCAGGAGGATGAAGTAGTATTCACCCTTTAGCAGCAACAACCATGAAGAATAGCTGCAAAATTTCAATGTACCAAGAAGGCCCATCGACTTGATCAAATGGGGGTCGATGACACTGAACAAGAGCTCACTTATGCGGAGAAAGATATCAGGTTGGGAAAAAAACCAATGTTAATCGATGACGATGAGAGTAGTGAAGACCTTGATTATGAATAATATGAGGAGGTTCAGGGGATTGAACACCAATTTGAACAGATGTACTCTAAGTTCAAGGAAGAGGCTTCCAGAAAAATTGACCCAACATGCCGAAGCGTCGGAATACCTCTCCGCCCTGATTTCCTAGGGATTCAAAGGCACGAGGTTTCCACACAAACACTCGATGGAAGCTCTCGGGACAGAGAATCACATGCCCACCTGTTTAAATTGGAAAAAATCGATACATTCATGGCCACTCATTTTGATGCCTACCATGAAGAGACTTGTTATTTCCTAGCAAATCTTCAGGTTCATCGCGCTGACAAAGACTCCCCCGAATACATCACGTTTTTGGTGAGGGATGAAGACTATCAAATTACGATCGCCAAGTTGGACCACACATTTGGTTTCCCATCAGGGGCTGAGGTATAGCAAGATTTTTCCAAGAGCGAGCTGAATGCGCTATGGCAAACTATAGGGGTAGGGGAGTATGATTCTAGTCGAGAAAAAAATGCATATATACAGAACCCAGTGGTGAGGTACTACTCAAATCAATCGCCAACGCCATGTTCGGGAGAGAGATAACTGGGGGGATAAATGAGGGAGAGCTGGGCATGATTGACTTGGCGCTAAGATCTCTTCTTAAGCGCACATCTTTTGGTGAGGTGATGCATGGCGATAGAGCCAACGCTAGCCTCTCCCATGTTATGGTTAACATAATGATGGTATACAAGGATTGGGCGAGAGCACTACAAATAAAGAAGAAAAGGGGTGACTTGACCATTGGGGGAGTTGTTACCCCTATAATCCAAGCCTGTGAGGTCCCTTTACATTCTGACCGTCATCCACCAAGGTGGATAGACCTTAACTACCTGAAGAAAGCACATTTCTTCGAAGGACCGGGGAACAAGAAGTTGTACAAATTTTTACATCCATGTTTCAGGAACTCGCGATTGCTGCTCCCAAACACTTCCATCACCACCATTAGGAAGAGATATAATATCACCTTCCAATTGGATAAGGATGTATTGTACATTTCAAGGGATGAAGCAACTGCTGGAGTGGCTGCAGATATAGTTTCTTAAGGCGCCCATGTTTCGGGTGATATTGAGATGAAAGAACTAGAGTGCTACTACTTTGATGAATCTCCCAAAACAACAAAGGTCAAGAGCATGGCTGAAGTTCACAAAAAGCTTGACAAACTTCAAAAGTGGCAAAAGTTCCAGGATAGATACATCAAGAAGACATTTAAGGACTTAACCACTCAAATCAAGAACCTTGTTTTAAAGGTCAACGAGGCAGGTTCTTCCGGTCGACAGCGATCCCCTTCTGAAGGTACTCTAGCAAGAATTCACTCCACTACCATTCTTTTGAGAAACCACGCATAGCTCGACCACCCCGTCATTCCTCCTACAAACCCGAGACAACTCAGCAGAGAAAGCAACATCATTCTGCAAGGCACACCTCTGGAGCATATATCAGACTGGGTACTCAACCGCTGCAACCTGAAGCATCAAGCTCCATCCCAGCCTACACTGCGGAAACGATGGATGCATAGATCTCCCCTACCTTCTTCATCCCTTACTGAGGTCATCTTCAACCAACCATTGTATAATATACTACATTTCCATTTGTCTTTGTTTCAAGTTTATGTGTATGTGTTATGCTTTTGATTTCTGTAAATCTCCTAAACTCTCTTAAGAAATTTTGAATTACACAAGAGACTGTGTAATTTGAGTTTGGGGGAGGGTCTAGGAGACATCTAATGAAGTTTATTTTTGTTTTCTTAAACTTTAATCATGCATAACATCTAAGGCATAGAAAAACCATAAACATTTGAAAAGTTTTACGAAAATCTTTTTCTAAAAACAGAGTGACCATGTAGTTGCAGTTAGGTTGTTAGGATTATATTAATTTTTTCATCTGCATTTTCATAGGGAACTAGGATGATAGCAACCTTGTAAGTATGCTATTTTATTAGGCAGTGTCAATGCCCCCATTTATTAGTTGTCTAATGCGTTCTGATTACATCTAAAATAGAATGCACCATACTTGGAATGTGAAATTTCATGATCTTTTCTTTTCTAAAGTATGTCGTGATATGAAGTTTATCTCTACTTATTAGAACCTAAAACTGACATTTAATTATCATGTTTATGTGCTGGATTCGAACTCGTAGGTAGCATATACATGTTTGGATTATCTTCTACTGTTTCACCACTCTTGTTAATCCAAATAGACTTCCCACCCTTGAACATTGGCTTCTTTCAAGCCATATATGAATTACTGAGTATTATGACTTTTTATGGAATGAGCTTGGTAGAAAGTGTTAGGTTTGAACTGACAGGAATGGAATCTTATGTAGTTTTAGTTCACATTTTTTGGACTAGATAGGATAAGGTGAGGTTCGATTCTGGGTACTGTGGTTGGTTTGAAAAAGAGGGAAACATATTGGGAATATAGTAAAAGAAAAAGGAAATGGTTATAAATTCTTAGGGGAGGGGGATGGAAAAGAGAAGAAAACAGAATAGTCTAGTAAATGATCTGGGGGAAAATGATATAAAAAGTATGGTTTGTACAAAAACAGAAAAAAGAAATGATAAGAAAAAGGGTAAATACCCAAGAAGTTAGTGAAAAACGAAATAAAGATCAAAAACTACATGTGCTAAAATCAGGAAGTCCCCAATCCGCTAGAAATTGATAAAGAAAGAAAACTCTCCTAAGAATTGTTAAGGGAAAGATGAAAAAGGGAAAGAATGTGAACCATGAAGATCACATCGAATTTTAAAGGGTAGAATTAGGGTCTCCTACTTGGTTTAGAATTAGGGAAAATTTTAGTTTCAATAACTACGGGTATATGAGATTCCGTTCTTGTATGCATATAAGTGTTCTTACCTATAACATTCTGCTAAAGCTCATTCCCTTTCTGAGAGCTCTCAGTTTTGAAAATATTAACCGTTGGTATAAAGTGGCCATTTTTTTCCCTTAACCAGCCTTTTAGTCAAATGAGTTCAATGAATGTGCATAGCTTGATCCACAGTTTTTGTTTAATGAATGTTAAAGAGATAAATGGATTTGAATGCATTGTGTAGTTGGAACTGATATGAATTGAACTTTGATGAGTATGGCTAAAATTTTTAAGTAGGATGAGATGGGATTGCATTCTAGAATTAGTAACTTGGACATTAATATTTCCTATTTTATCAGCATATTTTGGTTATGAGTTCCCATTTTCAACTTCTCTTCCAGGCTTTTGAATTACTTGCTTGAAGGCAAGCAAAGATTTAGTTTGGGGGAGTTGATGTCTTTGCATTTTACGTGTTTTAGGAAGTCATTTATCATCATTTTAGGTTCATTTAGAAGTCAATATGTTGCATTCATAGGTCTTTATTAGTAAGTTTGCATTTTTAGGTAGTTCATCATTAGCATTCGCAAACATGTGCATTTTGAAGATATTTCAGGTACTTAGAGAGTTTTTGGGACATCATGGGAAATTTAGAGAAGGATAAGGAAATGCACATACTGGTACCAACTCAATTAGGACCGAGCCAATTCAAGTGTTGAACTCGACCAGACATCGAGCCATACATTAAGCCGGACTCGACCAGACATCAAGACGTACTCAATCAAATTGTCGAGCCGGACTCGACTAGACATCAAGCCAGACTCTATCAAATTGTTGAGCCGAACTCAACCAGACATCGAGCCGAAATCGATCAAATTGTAGAGCCGGACTCGACCAGAAATCAAGCCGGACTCGATCAATATGTCAAGATGGACTCGACCAGAAGGCCAAGCCAACTCAACGTGCACACGATCATGTCCAAGCACGACTCGATGATCCCCGAAAGCCCGACTCGATCTCTTAGCAAAGCCCGACTCGATCTCAACCTCAAGAAACTTGATCACCCGAGCCAAATGGGCTCGATCACCCGAGCCAAATGGGCTCGATCACCTGAACCAAATGGGCTCTATCACCTAAGCCAAATGGGCTTAATCACCTAGCAAAATCGACTCGATCACAGCCCGAACCCGACCCGATGACCCAGTTCAAGCCAGACTTAAAGATCAAGCTGAAGCATTACACATTTTAATCATTTTTCTTTTAGTTGTTTAGGGTTTTCCGAAACCACTATACAAGCTCTTAATACGCCTCCATTTAAATTTAAGCTTTATTTTGGGTCTTTCTCTTAGGTTTTTCTCTCTGTTTTTTTAAAATGTTTTTGATGATCAAACTCATAATCCTTATGAAATTCATGTTTTGCTTGTGATTTCTTCTTATTCATGCTTAGTTTAAGGTTTAAGCTTATCTGCTGCATATTGATCTTCCGTTTAATGTTTTTAATCTCGTTTACTAAGTTGATCATCATTTCTAGGTTTTGTTTATGTTTCACTTGATCATCATTTTTTAGAGTTTATGTTACTACTGTTTATGATCACCATTGTTTTTCTGGGTTCATGTTCTTGCTGTTCTTGATCATCATCTTCTGCATCTATGTTTTTTCTGCTTTTGATCATCATCTTCTAGTTTTCTGATTTTTTTGTTCTTACCGTTCTTAAGAGTTGACTTTTGATCCTGGTGATTTATTTAGTAATTTTGTTTTTTGAGTTTTCTGATTTTGTAGTTACCATGTGTAGTGAGTAGTTTCCCATGTTTCTAAGGATGGGGTAGATTAGTGTTGAATCCTTATTTCTCCTAGGTGTCTAAGCTTGATTGTTTATAAATCCCTTATGTTTCATTGTTCTTAATTCTTATTTCTTTCTAACCGAATGAAATCTAAACTTAGGTATTTCCACACCCATAAGATGTCTGATGAAATGCCTGAACAAGGTGATTTCAGAGATTTACATTCCTAGCCCAAGAGATTGGTTGTCTAGGGTGTTTATTGGTTTTAAAAAATTGTTTCTTCATGCCTGCTAGGTCTGGATATTTCTTAACTTGAGATCATCTGTCAAGAGATTGAATTTGGTTGGTTATGAATATGCTGTCTAGCGATAGCTCTTGTTTGAGGTATATTAGACACCTAGGTAGTTCAGGGAGGATCACCATTAATTATCCCATCCATAGGAAATGTTTTTCCTGATTGCATTTTAGTACCATCTTCTTTTCTGTTCTTGGTTACTTGCAGTTTACTCTTTAGTTTCCTTTTGTAGAATGCATGATATCGTTATTGTTCTGTTTTACTTCCAGCATGTTTTGTTTTTTAGAACTATTAGTTAACAACCCCTTTTATTTACTTGACTTGAATTAGCAAACCCATTTGCATCTAGAGTGGTTAATAGCATCACCCATTTGGATTGACACCATACATTCCACAATGACTATGATAGTGCTGTAGGGAATTGATGTAGTTTAAAACCATAAAAATCCTACTATCAATAACATTTTTTGCATATCAACCTAATGTAACCAAAAGGTGGCATTTCATTTTAGATCTCAAGAAGGAACCATCAACACGTATTAATGGTCTACAAGTGCTTTTCCATGTTCTTCTTAGAATATCGAAGCACACGTAAAACCTAATGAAAACATCTTGACCATTAGCATTTGTATAAGTGTTAATTATCACTATCGAGTTCTCTTTGAATGAAAAATCCCATCCCCTAATCCATAAGTCGTGCAAACTTCTCATCATATTCATTTTCAATCAACCTAAATGTTTTGTTCCTAACAGCTTAAAATTACGATCTTGAAATTGTAATCTTTCATCTATCTTTGATTATCTCTTTAATCTTCATTGGCATCAAGAATCTTGTCAACAAATATTCTAGCAATAACAGACACCTTAAACATTTCACACTCTCCACTAGGAACACAAGTATGTTCATCTATAAATCATTTGACTTGTCATTTTCTAGATTTTTCTGAGATAGAGTAGTATATCTGCCAATCACAACCATTCCCAACATAAATGTATGAAATATTGTTCTTTTCATACCTGTTATGCTTCAAATTTTGGCATGTTCTAAGTTCATAATTGAGCACTGCTTACTTGCAACCTACACCACTAAAGAAGACTTAGTTATGATACAACCGATCGACACCCTGCCATACGTTAAACCGTTCCTTCTCTCGAGCTTATGCTTCCACATCACTTTCACTGTCGGGATAATCATTGCGAGTGATGTGAGGCTCAACTCGAAATTTTTTAAGATCCTCCTCGATGTGAAACTCCTCCCCCTCACCTGCTTCTTCATCGCTAGACTCCATGGCTACATACCTTGGAAACGAAAGCTAATGTGATGCAGTGGCTTTCTCGCGAACGCGAAATTGATCGATGGGTCGAACACGATTCTCGCGGTTTTGAAGATTCTATGTTTTCTGGGTAAAACTGAATTCTAGGGATCGTTTTTTCTTTGATTTGGAGAAAATTTTTTATTTTGGTTTTGTTAGTAAACAGGCGTAATCGGGTCTTGATTAGATTTAGGTGTGGTTAATTGGCGAACAATGTTGTTCTTTATGGACAGTAAACCAATTAAACTAGTAAGTGTGTATTCTAGTTTTGATCTTTTGTTTCAGGGGTTACTAAGTTTAGGGTCATGTAGCATTATAGCGTAAGTATGAAGATACAATGACAACAAAAAATATTATATCTCTAAAAGTCTAAAAAAAGGTGACGAATTTACTTAAGTAGATCTGGAAAAAATGATAAAGAATAAGAGAATTCCAAAATCTAAGTTCGACAATTCAACACGTCACAACGGATTGTCGTCCAAAACACTAAAGCACGACACCCAACTCCAAAAAAACTGAAAGCACCTAGCAAACGAAACATAAAATATGATGAAACAAATTTAGACCGCGATTTCTCCTATAATGAATAAAACTACATTCCAAACATATAATGAAGAGACTTTTATTGCGAACCACAAAAGACCAACCAATTTTTTACTTACAAACTTAAAAAAACAACAACATGAATAATCCGAAAAAGTAAACAAAAAAAAGAAGGAAAGCATGATGAAGGGACCGACGCCTAGTCGACAACCACCTATCCCACATGACATAAAAAAAAAAGAGAAAATTATGGTTAATACCATAAAATCATAATCATTTAACAAATCTACCATAAAGTAAACATTTTAGTAAATATGTCACATGTCTTTTCCTAATGGATTATACTTATGCCCTCCAACTCTTTTGAGGAGAGTTTTTTTAAATTAATTTTAAAAGTTAAATACAAAACTTTTTAAACTGACACACAAAAGCACCATAACTGGACCTAAATCCTGTCCACCAGACTTGAAAAGATTCGTCCACAGAAGCACCAGGGACATATCCAAATCATATCCATCAGAATCGCATAGATTCCATAGAAGCACAAGAGTTGGATCCAAATCCTGTCCACCAGATGGACCAAAAACGCGATCATCTGATTTGGTCCATACATCGCAAAACATTATGTTCACACCAATACACGATCTTGTCCACAATAAGCAGGAGATGACCTTAGGTAAACCGTGGAGGAATTTGATTTATGCCCACCAAACTCGCATAGATTTGTGCACAGAAACACTAGAATTAGATCCAAATCCTGTCCACTAGAGAAACCGTGGACGAATTTGATTTCTAATCACATGTACTTCTTATATTTTTATTAACATATATAGACAAAAATCCATGGACGAATATATGTAAATAAATAAGAGAAGATTCGTGGACGATTTTAATGACAAAAATATAATTAAGACCAAGATTAATGCCAAGTCCCACATTCTAAGCACTTTCAGTGTCCAACTATTATCTTAACATAACATTGTTGTCTATTGTTCACCTACACACAAATAAATTTCTACTCAAAATATTTTTTAAGCTATAAGGCATTACAAATAATTTGTCCATCGCTTATTACATACTCGTCTACGAAAAACGATCCCCGGAACAACAACAACACAATATAAAAACAGATTTAATGCTTTATTTAATGCATTATGTACACCAAATATAATGCATTATGTAAAAAACAAAAGAAACTGACACATTTAATGCTTTGTTTGCACACCAAATTTCCACCATTTGCATACACAAAATTGAAGGGCACAACATGCGACAAGTTTAACACAAAAACGATGTAAAATATGGTATAAAGAAACAACAATTGATTAAAATGGAAACTTTGGATGTTTCCTATGTGTATTTTTTTTATTAAAAACCTATTAGTAGGATATTGTAGTTTTTTTTGTCATCTAATGTCTTTTATTAAGCAGATTCAAAGACTGACTCACAACGGAAAACAAGCACTACAGACATCGATAGGCAAACCAAAAGAACGACATAAAAAAAGCCAAAGATAAAGACAAGCAAACTCTTGGAAACACTTCTAAGTTAACCAAGCCACCCAAAGCAACGAACCACTCTGGACTAAAACACCAGTAAAGCCTCAGAGGTACTGACAACGAAGGCCCAATCCCTAGAGTCAACCATGACAGGTAAAAATTCTACTCTGAATAAAGGAACACGGATGCCACAAGACGGACGAGGGGAACTCACAAGGACAGAAGAATCCCCAGAAACAGCCCGAACCGATGCGAGGTCGAAACGCAGATGAAATCAACCGGAATACGCGAGAAGTAACCTCACCAATAGGATGCCTCGGTCAACCATCGAGTAGAACAAACGACCAAATCCCCTGCAGAAATAGACACCCGGGAAGAGCGTCCGCTGACCGAGAGCTGAAGAGGATCTGAGGCAAAGCTTAGTGGCAGAGCGCGAGCGTCCAATCACAAGGTGGAAGATCAACAAAGAACCAAAGAGAGCAGCCACTACCAGATGAACACCAAGGACAGACAAAAACACTAGAAGACCAACTAAACATCTACAACCTGACAAACGCAAGCCAACAAGGAAACACCAATAGATAATAGAGGAGGTTTCATAGCAGCAGAACAAACATAAGCCATCTCAACCCAGAGCCAAGGCTTAGACGACCCTCCACGAAGCCAAGAAAGCAACGCCGCCGCATCGAAGAACTATGCCAGAAAAACAGAAACCTAGCCAACCAGCTCTCCACCTTAGAGACATACGAAAACCATCGAGCGCGCAAAGGGAAGGACACTAGCGAGGCGCAAAGAGAACGAGGCTAGCTTATCTTAACAACCACAAACGAAACCCCCTTCCAACCAAAATTTGGGATCGGAAAAAACAACCCCGATCAAAATCAAGACTACTGAAAACAAACCAGCAAAACAGCCTCAAACCTTCACGGAGAGACACCAAAACCGCCGATCAAAACCATCGGAAAATCACCATCACCATCACCGCCGGATCAAACCCTAGCTCCCAACCGAGACCCTAAGCCACCACGAAACCGAGCACCACAGAGCCAAGGACACCACCACAGGAAAGACCGGCTACCAAACCCGCCAAACGGCGCCGAACAACAAACGAATTTTCGGAGACAGGATTTGAATCTGACGAGGAAACGAAAACCAAGACACACAACCAACAAACCAGAAAGAGCAACGCATAATAAAAAAAAAGAAAAAGGGATTCGGTCCTGGTGCTAAGGAAGCCACCGGCGACCGGGTTGGAGCTTATGAACGATGAGAGAAAGAGAAGTGCCAGAAAAGACCTTTAGCTTAGAGAGAGAAAGAAAAAGAGAAGGGGTAGTAGGATATTTTAGTTTGTCTATAATATTTTTGTACAAAAAATAGAATATAGGCTTATAAGTTATAGCCATCGGATTATTAAAATATAAAGTTTATATCCAAATGTTCGTTTCCTTGGTGGAAAATAAATAAAAAGCCATTGACGACTATGCCTTCATGGCGTCACAAACTTGAAGATCTATTCAACGACCGATGGCTAGTCTTCGTATGTGCTATGTGGATCCAGTCCGTCGCCGGCGTCGGTTATCTATTCGGCGGCTCCATGTCACCGGTGATCAAAACTACCCTAGGTTACAACCAGAAGCAGATTGCTCTTCTCAGCGTTGCTAAGAACCTCGGTGACGCCATTGGATTCGTCTCAGGTGCCTTATCGGAAGTCTCACACTCATGGGTGGTTCTACTCGTCGGCGCCGCTCAGAATTTTGTCGGTTACGGTGTTCTCTGGCTTGTCGTCACTGGTCAATTGCCTAATTTGCCTCTTTGGATGGTGAGATTAAATTTTCAGTTGAGGATTTTGCAACAACTAGTCTGTTAATTTTCACATTCCACAATTGATATTTAAAATTATAGATGGAATTTGTTAATTGCAGTTGTTTGTAGCTATTTTCTTGGGGACAAATGGTGAAACTTACTACAATACATCGTCTCTTGTATCATGCATTCATAATTTCCCAGAAAGCCGTGGTCCTGTTGTTGGAATCCTTAAAGGTTTTTCTGGCTTGAGTGGAGCAATCTTGACTCAGGTTTATTTGATGTTCAATTCCTCTCATGATTCTTCAGTTATTCTCATGGTTACTCTTCGACCCCCACTTGTAGTTCTTACCTTACTTTTCATTGTTAGACCCTTGGAAAGAAGTAGCAGAAGAACAAACTTGCGATATGATGATTTACGATTCTTGGCTATTTACGGTTTCTGTCTTGTCCTAGCTGTTTACTTATTAGGATTGTTGGTGCTTCAGAGTCTTGTTGATGATTTAACTCAAACGATTATCACAACCACTGGAGCTATCCTTGTTATTTTTATGATTTTTCCAGTTCTTGTCCCTTTTTCATCGGTTTTTATCTTGGATAATAGTGTCACCTTAATGAAGCCTGAGGAAGGAACCTCTAATGTGGATCATAATGAGGTTAAAACTTTGATTCAGAGGAGTGACATACAACCGGAAAAGAAAAGAGCGCCGTCTATAGGAGAAGATTTCTCCTTGTTACAGGCTTTGAGAAAAACCGACTTCTGGCTTATATTTATGTCTCTGGTTCTAAGTGCAGGTTCAGGAATAATGGTTATAGACAATCTTGGTCAGATTTGTTATTCCCTTGGGTACAACAACACTAAATTATTTGTCTCCCTTGTAAGCATCTCCAATTTTCTCGGCCGTGTTGCTGGTGGTTACTTCTCAGAGCTAATCATAAGGTACAAAACCTTAAAAAACCATTTCACTTTCACATCAAAAGACTGACTTTTTAACCTGACATTTTTATTCGTCTTTTGTTGTACAAGAAAATTCTTGTTTCCAAGGATATTGGCTATGTCTGCAGTTCAGGTGACAATGTCTTTCGGGCTCATATATTATGCCATAGACTGGCCTGGGAAGATCTATGTAGTAACCATTGTAACAGGAATGGGTTATGGCGCTCATTGGGCGATTGCACCTGCTTCAGTCTCTGACATTTATGGCTTGAAGAGCTTTGGTTCTCTCTACAATTTCCAGATCATAGCTTTGCCTATTGGGTCGTTTTTGTTTTCGGGTGTTATCGCAAGTAACATCTATGACTACTATGCCAGAAAGCAAGCCGGATCGACCACAGAGACTGAGTCACTTGTCTGCACGGGTTCAGTGTGTTATTCAGTCACGTGCGGTCTCATGTCCATAGTCTGTCTAGCGGCGATGGTGTTGAGTCTTAGTGTGGCTTATAGGACGAGGAAGTTTTACTTGAGGGTTCACCGAGTCTCCAAGACTTGAAGATAGTGTTGGTTAAATCATTTGGTCTTTGTAAGAAATACATGTAATCAGTTTCTACAATTAGGTTTAGATTAGAGTTTAAATGTAACATTAATATGATTACCCTTAAGAGTTAGACAACTTACATTATTACTTATTCACTTCTATCTATATTCCTTAACGCTAACACTGCTTCGCTTAGACCGCTTAAGAGTTAAGACAGTAGCCACATATGATAACATGGTCTAAACACTTTGAAAATCGTTGTGGAAAACATTTTCTCTGTTCAGCATAGCTATATAAGAGGGTGTTATTCAATTCATAATTTGAATTGAACTTTTATAATCCAATAACTTTAGTGTTATTAGTTCTTGTATTTTAAATTAATTCATTAATAAAGTTGAAATCTTGTTTTATTGGTTCTTGGATTTGAAATCTTTTTCATTAAATAAATTTAGAATTTTATTGTGATTCAGTCACTTATTTTGAAACTAGAAAATTAAAATATTGAGTTATTCAAATTTAAAAGATTTTTATAGGATTTGAGTTGTAGCAGAATTTAAAAAACTAATTGTAAGTGTTACTTATAGCCTTCAAAATCTAAATATAAACCCTGGTATTCTGAATTCCAATATTTAACAAATATCATAACAGAAAATACAAAAAAAATTCATTAAAAAAAGAAATTTTTTTATTTCCGGCGTCTTTNCCCCCCCAATCCCCCCCCCCCCCCTCCCACCACAAATCTCCTTATCTTCTTCAACTTCTTCAAATGTCACACCTTCAAAACGCTCTCGTGAATGGTGGATTGGATGCGTCTGATAATAAAACCACTAAGAATGCATTTCCTTTTACAAACACAATTGCATGTTGCATCCATATGTTACTAGAACAAAACCAGATTGTTGTTATCATTCTTTTGAAGAAACTAAGAAATACCATTTAGAATTCAGACTTGTTCAAAGATTCAATATTAGCTTACAATTCTCTCTCATCTCCATCTTCTCTCCAATCTTCTCGACCTAATTTCTTCAATCTCTCTGCCTCCGGCGCGTTCGTGCGTGTGGACCGTCGGAGGGCTTCTTTTCCCTTAATCCTCATTTGCTTTTTGCTGTCCACTGACTCTCTACCTTCCCAACCGATATACTTGTGGATCTGGAGTAGGGTTACGCTGGGGTTAGAGGCCACGCGCGAGGTAACTCAGATCCGGTGTCGTCTCTGCTACTTCTGGCTCCACGGTGAGGTTCTGAAGCGGTTTGTTCGATGGATGGTCGGTTTTTAGGGCTTGTGGCGTAGATCGGTTTTACCTCCGATCTCCCCGGAGTTGCTGTCGTTGGTGAAGGTTTCGGTAGGTTTTATGCTTGAGATTCTAGCTGGTCTGGATTTCAAAAAGCTGAAATCTTTCGGCGAAGGGGGCTGATTTTTTGGGGCTCTCCAGCGTCGGTTCCAGTTCCTTCACCTCTTCGCCAAGTGAACTCTGATGCTCTCTTAGATTGGAGGCGAGTCCTGAACAGTCGTATGCAGGAGGTGTTGGTGCTCTGTTCAGCGGTCGTGTTTATGATTGTGTTGTTTGTATCAAGTTGTCGTCTATAGCTTCTTGTGGACAGTACGTTGGCGCTTCACTTCGATTATCTTCTTCACTACTTTTGTTCTAGCTATACTTAGTTCTGGCCAGCCTAGTTCTTGGTTTTGTCTCGAGGATTCATTGCTCGACCTTTCTCCATTGACACTGGAGAGGGCTCTGCACTTTGGGTTTTGGCTTTTGGTTCTCAAAGGTCACATATGGCGAGGCTGTGCTCGGGAGCAGTGCCGGCTCAAAAATTTTGGGGACCCCGGCCTAAAATAAAATTCAGACCCCTTAAATTTAATTTATTAGAAAAACTAATAAATAAATTAATCAAATTTTAATATAATAAATTTTTATTGTAAATTTTTTATAAATATACATAAAATACAAATTTTTATTTTTATTTTTAAATCACTATTTTAAAAAAATTTTCAAAAAATGGACCCTAAAATTATCGGCTCAGGGAAGAGATCCGGGGCGGTCGCCCCTAGTGTCCCCCCCCCNCTGCTCGGGAGTCATTCACACCTTGGTGTCTCCATTTGGTCTAGACTGCTTCCGAGGACCACTTTAGCTCTTAGAACTCTCGTGGTGGCGTGCCTGACTTTCCCTTTTGGTGTTGAGACTGGTTAGTTTGGAAGTGACGGTGTTTCCAGTCCGCTTTTATGCAGGTTGTTGGTGGAAATAGCGAACACTTGTTCGATTTGGGATGTGGTTCAAAGTGTCGGTGGCGTTACACACAAACCGGTCTTGGTAGCATTTGCAAGGCTCTTTGGTAAGTATTTGAACCCTCCCCTATAGCCGCCCCTTGTGCTTCATATACAGATAAAGTTATAAGCTTGTTGAGATAATCGAGAACTAGCTACTCCGGAGGCGTCAAGGGATTCCCGGCATCCGAGGCAACGAGGAGAACCTCACATTCTCGAGAGTTACGTTGATGGTTGAGAACGGCGATTGATATCGAAGAATTTCAAAAAACAAACTAGTGGAATGCGCCGGGTTTAGTGGGTGAGCGAAACTAAGCTTGTAATAGATTGACTTTAATATTTTTATTCAAAACAAAGCTTGTAACTCATCTAATATGTTTAAAAAAAATACCATTTAGTTTGTTGATGATGCAAGAGCACCTATTCCATCACATGTTGTATGTTACTATTGGTAACGTGTTTTAGAAGTGGTTACGTTAAACATCAATGTCATTAACGCCAATCAACATTTTTTAAGAAAGGAAGCATACGTGTGTCAGTAATTATAAAACTGCTCTTTAACATCGGCGTTATCACGCCAAAAAATCAAGAGTTTGAGTTTGAACTCAAAAAAAAATCAACTTTATTTGTACTATCTTAACAAAGAGAACTACAATATAATAATAATTATTTTTTATTATAAAAAACTAAAATATAATTATTACATGCTAGTAGATTATAATTGAATTTTAAAGCATAAAATATCTGTTAACTAAATTTTATTATCTTGTATAGTTTATAATAAATCATCCTTTTATATAATTAACTTTTCAAAGATTAACTTCATTGCCATATTATAAAAAAAACTTTCACTTCCAAATTTTCTTTTAAATCAGCAAAATAAATATTTTAATTCTCAAAACTGAATAATCCAATGAATAATGTATTTTTTCTTTAATATATTTTCGTTTAAAATTATTTTATAATACTCCTTTTGTTTCACGTTAAGTGTCCTTTTAGATTATAAATGCAAATTTTATTATTAAATTCCAAATTTAACTTTAACTTAACGAAGAATATAGTCATTTACTTTTTAAAGATATGACCAAACTTTTCGTATTTTTTTAAATATTTTTGAGAAAAAAAATCTCAAAATAAAATTAAAATAAAACGAAAATAGTAATGTTTATTAAATGTTATAAATAACTATAAAAGCTAGTTTATATTTTGGTAGATATATTACAAAACATAAAAATCTTAGCTCCTTTTTTGTTTTCTTTGTCTGTTTTCATTTTTTTTCTACTATCGCTCTCCACTAACGCTTACCGTTCTCCGCTTATATTTTCCGCTTTTGCTTCCCGCTACCACTTTCCACTACCGCTCTTCACTACCGTTTACGACTCTCCGTTTCCGATTCAGCTATTTTTAACCATTTTTCTTTTCACCGCTTTACCAATCACCACTTAGCTATGACAATTCCATCATAGGGGTATGCGTTGACCCGTTGCAAGTTGGATGGACTTACTTTGTTCTAAAGATTATCTAGACTTTTTTAGTAAGAAAAAAATTATTAAAAAAAAAACCAAACGTGCAAAAATGTCAAAATAATCTCGAAATTTAAAATTTTGGCCCAAAAATATGTACTCTTTAATGAGCCACTAGGATTTCATCTGCGTTACACGCAGTATTATGTTTTTATAAAAATATTAAATTTAATATAATAAAAATTATTGTACAATTATGTGTATATTATTATATAATAAATAATTTTATAGTATCGTATGTTTTAGTTTATTTTCATAATATAATAATTGTTGTTATATATGACGTGAATTTCGGTTAGAAAATAATTTGTTGTAAAAATGACATATATATATATATATATCATTAGTTGTGAAAATGACATATGTTTTACCTTAAATATATAGATATCAAAATCTTATTTAAATCATTTTGTTATATATAATATTTTGATGTCAGAATCAGGATTTAAAAATATTGATCCCAAGCCATTCAACGTCATATTGTTACAATGATTTCGTATAATTGAATACATCAAATTAAAATTTACTACATCATTAATTTTATATTATATTATTTTTACATAGGTTATAGAATTTTTTTTTTCCTTGTTACAATTATCCCACTATGTAACAAACTTATACCTAACTAAGTAAAATAATATTAAAATTTATGTTAGTTAAAATGGCTTCGCTAATAAAATCATAACTTATCTAATTAATAAATTGATGTGTCCTTATTTTTATATCGCAAAAATGAAATAATTTTAGAAACAATGTGTAAATTGATAAAAATGTCAATAATTCAATAAAGATGTATTTAACGACATATAAAATTTATGATAAAATTTATATTCATGATATTAATATTATAAAACATTATGTCATAAGCTTTTATGTAATCCACAAATATATAATGATACCTATGTAACATTATAGTATAATATTAAGAAAAAAATATTTTTATTTTTAGTTAATTTAAGTATTTTTACTATTGTAATGGTATAATTTTATTAAAATATTATTTTAATTTGGATAAATTAAATTATTAAAACCAAATTTAAATAATATTTATTTTTATTGGTTTTTATTATATAAATAATTTAAATAACAAATAAAGAGATAGTTGAGGTTTGTAAGGAAGTTTTGTATGTCTCTTTTATTCTTAGTGAATGTTGAGAGTTTAGTTCAAAAGTAATGACATTTCATGTAAATGTTTACAAAATAAATGTTTCTCTCAAATAATCCTTCCCAATTAATAGTAGAGATTTAAATCCTAATGTTTTCTTATAAACCATTTAAAGAACCAATTATTAGTTAACTTGTCAATTTTAAATTAGTCATTAATCAATAACTAACTTTACTTAACACTATTAACTAAATCATTACTTCAGCGTTAATGATGTATATAGCTGACTTGAGTTGACAGTTCAAATGGCAAATTTTCTTATAGTCACTTCCACCTTTGTGTGGGTTCGATCCCTAGTAGATTAATGTGGTCTTGTACCACTAGTCTAACATGACAAAAAAATGACGTATATAGCTTTTTTAGAAAACAAAATCCGATTGAAAATATCCTATAGCTGCTGCTTTTTCCGGCGGCTGTCAAACGAGGTTTTCTCTCGAGACCATAATTCGTCCTTGATCAATCCTTTTTGTTCAAGTCCATAGTTCATTTTTTTTTGTTCCATTCCCATGTGTAAGTACAACTTTTGGAAGAAAAATCAATTCTTTATATCATAACCAGCCATTCTGATGGATTTTTGTTTCAGTTTATTTCGAATTGGTTGTGTTTTTCTTTTCCAAATTCATGAATGTGTATTTATATTAAGATTGTTTCTGTGTTATACAGCTTTCCATACTCACAATTTGCACACAAAACTCTTTTCTTGAATCTTGTTGATATAATACAAAGAAAACACCAGAAATGGTTCTTAAAAGCCGTTTACAGTACATATCTTGTGCTTGTGTAACATTTTTCACACGATTGGCTCTTTAGGGACTAAACGAGAGAGTCCAAAGTTTACAAGATAGAGTACATGTTCCATTATAAGAATCGCTGCAAGTCCTGGTTCAATCTTCCCTTGTGCCTATCGACATTATTGTTATAAACTGAAACAACAACTCACTCAATCAAATGAACAAGATAAAAACAACAGTTACATAATTGAAATGTATAAATTTATTCAAGTCGCTTGCCTTATGTTTAACCAAGCTTTACCGCATTTCTTCTTATTTCCATTATGTTTCTTTGTATTTAACATATATTCATGCTTGTTGAAATAAAAATCCAATGAAATTGACAAAATTATCAACTTTTTATGGAATTCATATCGATTTATAACGCTTTATATATATATATTACTAATTATCTTTTCTAAGATTCGTGTAAATACAAAAATAAATCTAGAATACATAGTTTAAATATACCTGAATATTCTTCAGCAGAACAACTAATCCGATTTAGTCTAATTTTTTTGAGCACTCCAATTGTCATGCCTCTACTCTCGCAAGGGCGGATTCACTATGATGCAATTGGATGCAATAGAATCCTATGATTTTTTTCTTTTTATTATTATAAATTTTTTAAATACATGCTTAGACAATAGTAAATTTGAACCCAATTAAGTTGAAATTTTGATCCCAATCCAATTTAGTTTTGACTCTATTGCACTAATATGTTTGTTGGTTTTTGAGCCCAATTGGTTAAAATTTATAAAACCTAAATATCGTTGAAAAAAATAATTTAAATCCAAATATTGATTGTAAAAAACTAAGCCTAAAAGTGTTTTGTTTTTTTTTGTATTTAAAAACTGTACTTGAAACAATTAAAATGAGACAGTGGTAAGACGTTTCATAATATGAGTAAGCGTAGGGTACATTTTAAAGATATAGTGTTAACTTTTATGAATAACTTTGTTAAATTCTATTTCATAATAACTTTTTGATGTTGCTTTGTAATGACATTTTCTTGTCTTTTTGAAAATTTTAACAAATTTTATTTTGATCCTAGTAAATTTTATTTTCTGAATCCGCCACTGTCTTTTGGTATGCACATGCGCACACAAATGGATTGAACTAGTATACTGATAATGTATAGAGGATAATGAACAAATCAAAGCTTTGTTTTACACAACAAATATTCCTTTATTAAACTTTATTTGTTTGATCTTTCTTACAAAGACTCAACCTAAACATGTCTTACACAATCCTATACTCTACTAGATTGTCACCTATAAGTTTAATAAACACAACCTACTTAATCACTCAACTAGTGATCCTCTCAAAGGTTAAAGAACAATCACCAGAAACAACTCTCTGTTTTTTACAAAAGTTAAATCGCAAAACCTAGCAAGAATAAAGAGCAAAAGTGTTAATCCTGATAATCACTTTTCTCTTTATTTATACTCTGCCCAAAACCCTAAAGGAATATTTCCTAACAAACATATCGTACTAGAATCATGTTTCCTTTCTCAAATATCTTCTCCCTAGATATTCTCGTGATCACTCTTTCCTTGTTTTGATTTCCAAATCAAATCTGCTCGGACTTCCATCTTCAGTCTTAACTTGCATATCTTCTAAGATATTCTTCACAAGATATTCGCTTCGGTACATAGAATCCGGAAACATGTCATCGCCTGACATCTGATGATCTCATTAGCTCATTGATCCCAGTCTTCATCAGTCTTCTGATTCCATCAGTTCCTTGATCCAAGTCTGCATCAGTCTTTTGATTCCATCAGCTCCTTGATTGCCGACTTTCAATATCCCCCTTTTTGACTTGATGTCACAATCATGCAACTGCCGGTTCCTGTGTTAACAAAAATACTCCACACAAAGTACAGACAATCATACTGCAACTATTCTGACATGTTAGCTTAAATCAAACAACCGAGCCTTCAAACTTAAACCAAATAGTTAAGTAAACAAAAGCAGTGCATCAAAAAGGTTCAGGCATACAAAAACAGGCTTCAGCCAAACGAGAAGAGAATCAAAAAATTAAAAACAAAAACAACAGCTCATTCTCTTCTCCCCCTAAATCATGTATCTCCCTTAGCCGGATTCAGTAGCTTCGTCTTCACCACTTTCTCCCCCTGCTTGTGTGACATCATGTCAAAAACACCTAGAGACTATCATAAGAGATGAGATAACCAAGACAGAAAGACATACCTGCAGCCATGGCATCCTCAAGCATTTGAATGGCACTTCGCATGGCCTTTCGTAACCTGTAGACAACAACAACATCGCCCTTCTTTACCTTGATCTTGGGAGAAGGCTTTGATTTGGATGCTCTAGTCACTACAGCCTTCTGTTTAGTTGCTTTTACCAATGCAGACCTCTTTATTTCCTTGCGAAGTACTAGCTTGATCATACTGGGTTCCGCAAGTGTGAGCGGTTAAGCATTAGACAATGGTGTAACATGATACTGGGAGTTAATCAAACGATTGATCAGTCTTGGGAACGGATTATAAAACTTGGAATCAGATTCTTGGCGTGATTCACTATGTGCTCGAAGATCAGATTACCCATGTTAAAAATGATCTTGTTAACCACCTTGTAGACAATCAAGCCTCGCTTATACTGCTTATATCTATCATTCTTGGATGGATACCAATTCCTGCTACAGATTTTGTAGAGTTCACGAAGATCATTTGTCACTTGTCCAACTTGTAAACCCGGCCCATTTACGAACGGATCCACCACTGAGGAACGCTGCCAACTTTTCATGTGTCACTGCCGCGACTTGAATGTGACTCTGCACATCGTCAACATCAAGCAGACCAAATAGAGATTTGATTTGTACAGATGAGAAAACATAGGTCCAATCCCTGACTTGAACATCTATAGCTTGTTCACCATCATAGTCAGCCGATAAATTGGCATAGAACTCCCTAACCAGCTCCTCATCATATTCTCCTAAGTTCCTCACTGTTCTCAACAATCCAGCCCCAAATATCCATTCCCTGATTACACTATCAGTCAAGAGATTTACCTCGGTTTCTTCCAAACATTCTTTCCTGGAGATTAGAGAGTATCTTAGTGCAGTCGCTCTATCCGTGAACCTGGTATGATCAAAATAAAAAGATCTTGTCTCTTTTCTTGGTTTCTTTGCTTCACTATCCTGTTTGATTGCAATCTCTTTCCTCTTATGCAATCTAGATGTTCTTGCAGACGACTGAGTATCACCAACCACCATTACATCTTCACCCTCCGACCCAGTGACACCCTCAGTAATGTCTTCCATTAGTGTATTAACAGCTTGATGAACATGCACATATTGCTGATTGTCTGCAGGTGCTTGTTCATCTTCATCATATGGCATGACTGGTTTAGTTGGAGGAGCTCCGTCGGCCTGAGTCGATTCAACTTCTGGTAAATCAGGCACTTGATTTTCAGTGAAAACGTGATCGCCGGGTTGAGACTGTTCATCTTCTATTGCCATGAACAGAGATTTCGTGGGAAGGCCAAACTAGTAATGCGGTGGTCGGTAAACTGACAGCATGCAATATGCGTTCTCAATAGGCTGAGCATCATCGGTTGCATGCATTGGAGTCTGGTACTCTGATTCTGTTGGTGAAGAAATCTCCATAGATGACATTGCTGGTAATGGTGTCGTTGATTGAGATGCTCCAATAGTTTCGAAAAATTTCTGAAGTTCTCCGAGAAACTGCTCCAAATTTTCCATCTTGATTTGCACAGTGAGAAACCCTAATCTTTGAAATAGAAAAAGAGAGAAAAGGAAAGAACAGCAAGGCACTAAGTAAACATATAATTTGAATGATTATATTGCACGTATACTTTCAACTTCCTTTTTAGTATATCCCTTAAGAATCGTAACCGACTTTCATCTTCTTTTTCCTTATCAAATGAGCCTTTGGGCCTGAGACAACTAAACACACACATCTAACAGTTCAGAAAGATCCAAGATAAAAATAGATACCACACAATGATCACATTTTTGATCTTATTCACCAATATGACATATTTCAATCATGGTAGTGTGCATGAGTGACCCAGATATGCAATTGTGACCATGTCAGTCAATATCGTTAAATATTCAACAGAAATATGTGAAATACAGAGGGGTGAATCAGCTCAGCCAACTGTTTATCAGAAGAAAATTAGACAAGAGCTTGATTAAGATATTATTTCAGTGATTCATACCTCTGCTTGGTGACATTGTGACTAGACTTTCAATCTGTCATGCCTTTATTCTGATCTTATCTCAAGTCTTTGTTCACAAGTACCATTCTTTAGGCAGCTGGAATTTCCTTTGAAGAGTCATAATATCATTTGTTTTCTTTTTACGATTCAATCGTTTGATCTTCTTTTCGATCATTTCGAGTGATTGAGGTGCAAATGTATCACGTGACTTCTCAACATATGCGTGTGAATTTTATTTAATTATTATTATCACACTTAATGTAGAAACCCGTATTTTTGACTAGAATTTTTTTTTTTTTTTTCGTTTTTGTATATATATTTCGGTTGTAACGGATAATTCGGTTATG
>OVBE01004881.1:0-22873 GCA_900406425.1 Iberis pinnata | reverse complement strand
AGTCACATGTTTGGAAGTGAGTGACTCCTATATACACAAGGGGTTTATAAGGTTCTTCTCAGTTTTAGGATTCGGCGGTTTAGGGTCTCAGAATAATATGTAGTTTTCCAAATTTTTCAAATCAAGTCCTCAACCTATCCAATTTCCTTATTTTAGTCTATTTTACTTTTCAGACTATAAATACAATATGTTTTAGGTTTTTAGAGCTAAGCTTTATTTTATTTCTGAGAGAATTACTGAGGGAGAGGAGATTCAAACCTTGTATTTGGAGAAGATTTTTGAACCATTTTTAATAATATATTCTATTTCTATTATGTGTTCTTCAATGATATTGATTTGTCTTTGCTTGTCAATGTCTTAGTAGTTCACTAGTTAGGTTTTAGGGCTTTCTAGGGAAATCAGGATTTGATTGTTAGATTTATCATAAGGGGATAACAATTGTTAGGTTCTTAGGCCCTTATTGGAAATGCTTATTGTAGAGCATTATTTTTTAATATTGTGAAGCTCAATGCTTTGGAAATGCTCCTTTCAAGAGCATAGAGGAAAGATCATTTAGAGAGCATTTGCATCTTCTAAATGCTCTCCTAAATGCCCTCCTACCTAAACTTGATTGGATGATAAAAAGCATTATGCTCTCCTAAATGTTTTGCCAATCAAGGCCTTAGTCTAGACTTGTTATTAATACATGAATTAGAGTAGCTACCTAGTTCATTGAATTTAGACTGATAAACACAAAGAGATTTGGTTTAGAAGTTGGATCTAGTCTAGATGAATAAGTGTTCTTGCTTGCGAGAGTATTGTCTTGAATGCTTGTGAAAAATTGAATCTGAACTGTATTGCATGATCAATTATTTAAAAGACGACGATAGTTTTTCTCTGATAATTTGAGCATAGAGTTTAATACTCCGAGAGGAGATTATTCCATCTTTGTCTTTCATGTTGAGAACTATTTTCAAAGAAAATCTTTGAATGATAATTTGACTTTTAATCTTGACTACTTTTGGTTTTCCTGAATCCTGACGCTTTTATTATATAGTTTACAACCGTTTTTAATTTGCTGTTTTGATTTCGATCACAACCAATCTTATATTTCTGCTTTAGCATGATTTGAGTTTTAACTAAAACGTGTACTTTATGGTCTCTGTGGAATTCGAACCTATACTTTGCTACATTTATCTGTTCTCTACAGTATTAGTTTTAGGATTTAAATTCTTAACCTATCATTGCTCACCTTTCATTGGTGATGTTGCGGACCTCCTTGTCAATTTTCTTAAATGAAGTTGTCAGTTGGATGGATTGGTTGTTAAGAACCTTGTTATTTCTTTGTCTCCATATGTTGTAGATGACCACATGTGTTCTTTAACTTTGATGGAGCTTGATTAGAGTGGTGAAATGACCAAGTGAGGAGCGATGACCAAGAGTGGAAGCCAACTTCTTGAAGACGAAATCGTGAAAGTGTTTGAGTCCATACATGAAAAGCTAAAGAGAAATGCATGAAAATATGGTCCCTAGTCTTTGTATAAAGTAGAACAATGAGGGCAGAGAGTGTCACTTGTGATACCCCATGCAGAAAGCTTGGATCGCATGGAGAGCCTGTTGTGGAAAGAGGTCCATGATATATTGTGTTTTTGATGCATTTTGACTCTTGTTTCACATGCATTTTAAGTATATTCACTTGCATTTAGGCATATATATGATGCATTTTCATGTCATATTCATGTTTCAGGTGTTGAAGGTGAATGAAATCAAAAGAGAGATCGATTGGATGCAAAAGCGTCAAAAAAGGGACTTAATAGGAAACAAAACAACAAGACTTAGAGATCAAACGATTGGGGATTTTGCAATGGGAATTTCAGCATGCCATCTTGAATAATATTGTCTCCATGCATTCTATATTTTCAAGAAGTCAAAAATCACCTTTAACACCCTAGGGGATTGCAAGATACAAACTGGAAAAGTTGTGATCCGCTATATTCGAAGCTCCAAACACTCCACCCCAAAGATGCATATTTTACACCAGCTTTCATTGCAAATTAGGAGAAGACTATTTCATCGAAGTTATATCCCTTTGAGTTATCTTTCCAAAGAGATATTTCCTCATACCATAGCTTTAAATGTGAGAGAGTTATGGACCCCGAACTGAAATTGTGTCTAGCAGCATTCGAAACAGAAGCTCATAGCGGGATGGTGTACCGGTTTATGCAAATCGGTATGGAGAAGAAACCTATAACGGTTTTTTGCAGCATTTTTTGCAAATGGCATAGAGGTTCGACTTTTCGAGGGACCTATACTGGTTTGTGCAAACCGGTCACAAACCAAAAAGTCAACATTTCAACCACATTTTCAAGTCTTAACCCATTTGTTCTGGGTTAACCCAATGACATTCTTAAGAGACTATATAATGTTTTTAAACCTAATTAGGATTTAATCTTTTCTCTTGTTAAGAACTTTTATAAACCTTTGAATCTTTGCCTATTTTAAGTTTCAATCTGTGTTTGATTGTGAATCTTCTTCTAATTTATGTTTCTAATCATGATTCAACACATTTATATCATTGGAATTTGTGTTTTATCTATGATTAGTAAGTAGTTCTTCACAAGGAAATGAGTTAGGTAAATTAGGGTGATTAGGTGATTGAATATGATGTTTAGGACTTAGATATCTTAGATCTTCATTCAACATATGTTCTTAATGCTAAATTTTCCTTGATCAATCAAGTTTAGATCATAGGATGAAGCCCGAAAGGAGTTCGACGAAATTCTTGAACCAATCTTTGAATGCTAAATGAGGCCTAGCTAAGAGATTGTGTTAGTTAGTTTAGTTGTTTATAATATATTAGATCTTAATGCTTCTTAATTATGTGATTATCCAAGAGATTTTTTTAGTTTCATGATTAGGGAGAAAATTAGTGCCACGAGAATGGATTAGTCTATTTAAGGGAATCTTAGACCAATGATTAGCATAAATTGTTAGCATTGAACATCAAAGGATATCATTTGATCATCCGAATCAATAACTTTTGCCCATTTGCTTACCCTTTTATATTGATTTCTAGTTTAATCTTTTGTCGACTTTTTATTAACCTTGTCGACTTTTATATTCTCTCTATTTAATGCATGTTAGGATGATAGATTTAAACCAAAACCCTTTAATTTCTTAGACTAGATGAAATTCTCATAGGTTCTACTGAGTTAATTGCTCCTATTTTGGATTGATAATCATATATGCTGCAATGATAATGATAGTGCATTAGAAAATTGAATTAGAAAAATACTGAAAAATCCTACTATCATTCCACAAGTGGAAAGCTTATCTTCGGATGTGATCCTTGAACCACACTAATTTGTATTAGTTTACTGCTGGACTTCTTGTTCTGATTTCATCCGAATTTAGGGCAGAGGAGAAGGATTTAAATTATTTCTCATTGACACACCACATAGTCTCATCTTCATCAGTGGATGATAAGGGGCTAGTGAGTGATTGGAGGTACTGTTGTAATTCACAAGCCGCAATCTGCCTTGGACGTGAATGATTCTAGTTTGAAGTGGAGAAGACTTCACTGACTGTGGAATTTATCCTTGTGAGGTATAAGCTTGGACATTGAGCCCCAATGAATTCGATTAAAGGTCCAAAAGGTGTCCAAACATTATACTAGAAGTTAATTCTCTGCCCGTTTTCAATCTTCTGCCTCATAAATTTTTGCACCAGCTGTCTCAAGTCAAGAATTGATTTCCAAACCCATGAATTTGAAGAGGAGTTAGTTAGGCTCCAGAAAATGTTGTTTCTCAAGTGATAATGATGTTGCCACGCAACCCAGAGGGATCCTGATTAGCTAAATAGAAGCCATCACAACCATAATACGAGAGTAATGTTTAAGCATCTAAAATTTGTGATTCCTAAACCTCTTTCTTGTTTCGACAGACAGATATCATTCCAGGACAACTTTGATGAGACTTTATTTGCGATCTAACCAGAACACAAGAACCGTGAGCAGAGGGTCTCAACCCATTTAATACAGGTTGTAGGTAAAAAGGAAATTTTAAGCCCAATCATTGACAATCCCAACAATTACAGATGATATAAGTCTTAAGTGTCTAGCGAAGGATAGTGATTTTACTGCCCAAAAGGAGAGCTTGCTTGAGATTCTGTATAATAGTGGACCATATCTATGATTCTTAATTTTTGTGTAGCAACGAGACTCCCAGGTACCTGATTGGTATTGAGCCAAGGTTGATTCAAAGTGTGTTAGTTCCATGGAGTCATCTTGACTTACACTAGCTAGGAAGAGTTTTGTTTTGTCTATATTCATGCATAAACTAGACCATTCAATAAGTAATTCTATTGTCACAACCATAATTTAAAGTGATGATTGTTTTCCATCAAAGAAAATCATAAGACCGTCTGTAAACATTAAATGCCATAGACCAATAGCTTCTGTTTTTGGGTGGTGTTCTATGCAGCTATAGGAGAAGTGAGACTTGAACAGGCTTGAGAAAACCTGCATAACCAGAATGGACAAATAGGAGGACATTTCATCTCCTTGTCTTAATCCCTTGGTGCTTTTGAAATACTTTGTAACTTGTCCGTTAACTAAAATTGAAAACGAGGCTGATGATATATAACAATGGACCCAAGATATGAACCTTTTCGGCATTCCAATTTCAAATTAGAAAGTTCCACTTAACACTGTCAAATGATTTATTTAAGTCCACGTTAACCATGGTTCTTGAGGATATGTTCTTCCAATTATATTGGTGGAGTAGTGAAAATGGTTCCTGGATTGTCTTGAGGAGACGATTTTGTAAAAATATCTAGAACTCGTGTCTCCTTCTTTTAATCAGGTTATGTGTGATCTTTGCCTGAAGAATACAGTTTCAGCTATAACTAGATGAGGCCATGCTTTAAAAGTTTCAGCTTCTCTTATCACAACATAGGGGGAAGGTGTCCAATGCCAATAATTTAGATAATTCTTTGCTCTCATAACTCTTTCTGAATAATTTTCTCTGCTAAAGTTCCTGATTGGTATCAAGGCTGAAAGTTTTTTGGACACTCTATACACCGCTAATCCTCTTATGTTGAGACTAAACCACGCTTCAGTAAGGAGTGGTTTAAGCTCTGTATTATGAAACAATAAGCTTACTATTACTATTTAGTAAGTAATTTCGTTAGAAAATTGTCAGTATATTTTCGACAGCTTTCCAACGAAATTGTTTGATTAATATTTTAGTCGGTATTTAGTCAGAAAGTTTTCGACTAAACTAAACTCATTGCTCTTCGACCAACTATTTTTCGATTAAATTATTTTCCAAAAATATTCCAATCACACCAATTTATTCAAAATAAAATAATAAATCATTGTTAAAAAAATAAAATTGAAAACTAAATAGTATTTAAATTTAAAACATAATGCTCAACTGGAACTAAAATATAAAACAGAATGTTCAAACACCCAATTTTTTTGTCAACATATTTATATATTAACATCAAAAAAAATAGTCGAGAGTGATTTTCTCTTGCGAGTTTTGCAAGTCTATCAGACAGATCATTATACTTTCGAGGTACAAAAACAAAAGATTTAAAGAAGTTAGTAGAAGCAAGGGATCATATGTCCCTGATAATAATAACCGATGAAGTATTGCACCATACATTGGATAGCTGTTGGGATGGTTCATATCGAACTATAAAGATTAATAACTTGCAGTCACTACATACTTTAATACATGTCATATTTATGAGTTGCTTCCATAAAAATCATCATATCTAGATACTTACCGGTTTCTTCATCTTGATATATATATTTATAAATATTAAACAATCAAAAGATATAAAAATATTTAACTTTGAAGAAAATTTTAAATTAGTATACCATCCTCTCCATTTCGAGAATTTTAAACCTACTATTTTGGTAAAGATGATTTAAAGCAAAATTTTCTTATGACAATCAAACCTCTAGCCATATTTAACTTGGAATGCATATATATTATCTTGAAAATATAAACATGTAACCTCCATTGAGTTATCCATCCTTATAGAATTTCTTAAGATGAAAAGTTTCTAATTCCACACCAAATGGTGTGATCTGAAGCTATCCATGAGTTTAATACAGCTCAAGATGATTAATAGTGAGTCAAAGACGTGGTGTCAAACCTACAACAGCTCCCACCCCTTCCTTACACCTTACGTTTCCTAGATGCTTCTAGAAACCCTTATGTGTCCAATTCCTAAGTGGCTGTCTTGGAAAATGATTTTTGTCCAGGTTGTGTGGCAACCTCCTAGGATTTTAGGTGGCTTCAATTACACCTAATGGTGAATTTGAAAGCCCCTTAAGGCCCTCTTAATCCTCCCGTCTACCTCATTGACTCATGTTGGGCTTTAAAACCATCTTTGTGTCAAGAATGCTAAGTGTCACATCAAGGATGTGCTTTGGTGTCTTAACCACGCCATTAAGACTGTTTTTAGACACCTCCTTTCTGGCTAACTCCCAATATAAGTGATGGGTCTATCTCACTTTCACTAAAAATCAAAATCTCTGAAAAATCTCACTTAAAGCTAAACTAGTCCACAAGAGTTCTTAAGGCTTAGCTTTCAGAATCAAGTTAGCCAAGTAACTATAAGTTCGGCAATGTGAAGTAGCACATGGTTATGTTAATTTTTAGTTTATATTTTTTATTAATATTCCATAGAGGTTTATAATTTTGTACTTAGCCATTTTCCGCTTACTGTTATAATGCTCGATTTTCGGTAAAATTGTACTTATATGGTTATTAGATTGGATTGATTAGTGGATTATTAAGCCGTTATAATACCTGATTTTTGGTATAGTTATACTTACATGGTTATTAGGTTGGATTGATTAGTTAATTTATTAATTCGTTACAATGCCTGATTTTTGATAGAATTATACTTATATGGTTATTAGGCTGGATTGATTAATCGATTATTAGGTCGTAATAATGCTCAATTTTTTACTTGCTTGATTTCTTGATTGGGTTAATACTTGATTGAACTAGACTTACTAAGGATCTACATTAGGTATTATGATAATTATCGAATATGCATATGTTAGTAATGCATGGTAGGTATGATGTTGAGTAATGATTATGCATGATTGTCTTATTAGTGTTATTATATGTTAGAAATGATAATGAAGGGTAGACATTATATGATTATTGATTATACTCAAGTGGTTCAGTATGAATGTAATTATGCAATAAACATGTTAAATATAAAATGAGAACGAGTGTAGGAGTGTTATGTACTCATGTTTAGGTTAGTGGGTATTGAGTGTTATGTACTCATAATCGGATCAAGTGACATAAGCTATCTACTCTCGGTTAGTGGATTGTAGTGTGTCTACTTCCATAATTGATGCTGGTAGTTGATGTCTGATCTGTATTTGCTCGAGATGACTAGCTACCGTCCGAAATCTGCATGACAATGCAGTGATTGGCGTTGTGAGTGAGATGGTTAGGGCCTGATAGGGTTGTACCTGTCCAAGCCTGTGTAGTAGAGATGTGGCTGGGTACATCATCTTGTGTGAGATCAGAATCAACGTAATGCCAAATTATAAGTGATAAAGGCAATCTTTGGTGATGGGAGAAGGGCCACAGGGGAAGGCTGGCAATGCCGTGAAAGGTGGGTTACACGGTGGTGGACCGTGGTTACTTGGTGGTTGTGATAGTGTTGGTGGTGGTGGTGGTGTTGGTGGTGCTAGTGATTGTGATTGTGATGAGGGCATGGTGGTGGTATCACGTTTATTATATTTGCATGCATTTGATTATTGCATTTGATTGTTGTGTGCTGATTGTTATTTTGGGTTTGGGTTAGGAGGACTATATTTATCTATTGTTTTTTAGAAACCATTGAGTAATCTTAGATTACTCACGATACTACTTTTTGTTACTTGTAACCTTAGCGGAAAACCAAGTAAGGTTGAAGGAACTTAGGTCGCTGGTGTAGATTCGCCTACCTTTGTAAAACATGTATGTTTTCCAATAAAATTGATTAGAGGGCTAGGCTCATGTTCAGCTACCTATGTAATATTTCAAAAATAAATAAAGAAATGTTGTCCAATTAAATTGGGTCTCATATGATATTAGCCTAGTTCCGGCTAACACAACGCACGATCTTGAAATGGATTAAAAAGCCTTAGGTTGAGATCGGGCGGGATGGGTATTCGTGGTTGGACGGCTTGGGTGAACGTGAACATATTTTTTCCTGAATCCTCAGCTGCCGGCTACGAGCATCCATGTAACGCTTCCAGACTGTCTAGGTCTAACTCCTAATTCCTAGTTCTGTTCGGAAGTATTACAATAAGGACATGGAACCAATATAGAAGAAAAATAAAATATTGTTTCATGCATAATGAAGAAGAAAGATTGTATGTGTCACGATAAACAACCGTAATGAATACTTTCTTCCATTCTTCTCAAAAGAGATTAATTTATCAGCGTAAATTTCAAGGTAAATATTCTTAATTCAATCCCAAAATCTTGATATGCATATAAAAAATTTTCATGCCTCCGCATCATATAGTGAAATATATCTTGATTTGTAGCAAACTTCATGATTTCAGTGAGATCTTCTTCGAATTCCTTTCTTATCTCACCCATTTTATCATCCAAGCGAATGTACATCCATTCATGAACTTTGTAAATGTAGTTATAAGACATGTTAATGTTGTTGAAATACATGTTTAGAGGATTTTTTGGTTGTTATATATATATGAAATATTATTACTAATTAGTAGAAAAATTTCTAACGATAAAACGATAATTTATAATGGCTACAAATTTTCCAATCAACCATATTAGTAGAAAATAATTCAAATAGTCAAATTTGTATCGACTATTTTTTTATTTTCCGACTATTTACCGATAATATACTGACATGCCATTTACAGATCAAATAAAGACTACATTATGTAGTTACAAATTTTTCGACAAATTTGTGACTAATTGTAAAACTAGTCAACAAAAGAAAAAAAAATGGTCGGACTAAATTTTTAGTCGGAAACGGTGGTTAATATTTTGTCTGTAGCCTTTTGTTTGAATCAATTAATTTATCAGGATCAGATCGTAGGATGCAGTTTATTATATATGGATCATCAATCGAGTAAATATTAAACATAAATCATGACACACGTAAATGAATTACAACAATGTTACATATAAATAAAAACATAAATTTTACATAGAAGCCGGAGGTAAGACGTCGGGGACTGGGCCAGGACTAGGGGCGGCGGCGGAGTTGAGGAACAACAACATCGAACGGTGTGGATTTAACCGATGAGCATCGCACAAATCTGGTAAAAATGCACCTGCATGAAGGCCAATTATTTGGTATGTTATTACATCAACTTTACATTATCACTAAGATTGTAATGAAGAACTTAGTATTATTTATATAAAAATTAAGTATAACCATTTCAAATATATAAGTTTATAAAGCTTGATTTTGACGAGGGAATATATATAAGAATTATGAAAGTGAGTTTCATGCACGTGTGAGGAATCTACCAAAACATACAAAACCCATACAATTGGTTTCTTACTTTTTTTTTTTTTTTACAAACATGCATTAGAAAAAATCCCACTTAAAAAAAAATCATAACTTACACATTATATATGCTTCTTTTTATTTACGGCGCCAATATCACTTGAAATACTTCCTCAACTTATAAAGTATTGAATTTTAAAAAATTTCTTATTGTTCTTTAAAGATTTGATTATTTTATACATTATAAAGTATCAAATGATTCTAATAAATTGAAATGAAACTTAAAAAAATATTAATTGAAAAAAGTGAATTACTATTGAGGAAATAACTATAAAACGTGTTTATTATAGAAAAACATATACCTAAACATTAATTTCTTTCTTTACTCATAAAAAATTAGAAATTTTCATTTTTAAGGACATCTCCGTACAGTAAGGTTACATAAATTTCAAATTTGAGATTTCCGGTGTTTCTCTCCAAACGTAAAATTTAAAACCTCAAAAGTAATTTTCAAAATGTGTATATTTTGTAATATAATCTCTAGTTTTACTCACAACTATTTAAAATCATAAAACTTATAGATAACTAAAAATATACATCCAATAATTATTACATGCATTATTTATTAATAAAATATTATATTATGATATACAAATTATAAAAAAAAAAACTTACTTACTATATCCTAAATTACAATTCAAGTATGAAAATTCTATTGATAGTTATTTTTGTAATGCTCTCGTATGATGTATCAATGCGTTTTGAAATGATAGAAGAATATATATATATATATATATATATATATATATATATGTGATTTATATGCTTATATATATGATATATGTAAAAAATTGAAATATAAAGTGACACACGGATATATTAGTATTAAAATGATTAATAATAAAATTAAAAATATTATTTATGAGTAATCTATAGATCTATGGGTCAAAATGTAAAAAAAAAAAAAAAAAACCTCAAATTTGAGATTCCACTATTCAAAGCCTTTAAATTTTGAAATTTTGAAGCTTGGATCTCATGAACATCAAATTTGAAGATTTGAAGTAATTTTCGGAGATGCCTTTAGGAACATTGATTTATACTTTTTTGTTTTTGTAAGATTAATTAGTACATTAAGGAAATAGTCTTGTTTTTGGTTGTTGACAAAAAAACAACAATTCCTCTTTTTGGTCAACACACCATTTTTTTTTTTTTTTTTTAATTGGTAAAGCCATGCATGAAAAAAAAAATTTAAAAATCGTTGAATGGAATATGGTACCTTCACCGGCGGCAAGGTTGACATATAGATCAAGAATGTTAGGACAATAGTCTAAGCAAGCCGACGAGCAAAGCTTAGCGGCGAATCCTTTCTCCATTAATAAGTCCGACGAGATTCCTACGGTTTTACGATCAATCCCACAAGCGGCTACACACTCATCGCTCTCCACATAGTTTACAATCCCTTCCACTTCCACCTCCGATGTCCGGCAAGTGTATTCTCCGGCCACTTTAGCCGTTTCCAATATGCATCTTTTTCCCTTAGCTGATACGGAGAACGAGCACATATTCGTTGGCAGATTCTCGCATATAATTGTTTCTCCTACCATTTTATGAAAGAATAAAGGTAAGAACTATGATTATAAATACAAAAACATATATTTACATGAAGGTATTTTAAACTCCATTGATTTCCTTCATTTTTCTTGTTAAAAAATCTATTGTTTTTCAAATTAAAGATTTTTAATTCTCATTTATAAGTTCATTAAAATATTGGAATCAACAACGCAAATAATATATCTTTTAATAGAATTTCAAATACTGAACGGTCTCTTGTAGCTAGTGAAAAAAAAAAAAAAAAAAAAAGTTGCTTTCTTAATTTCCAAGATATATATATATAAGGATTATGTGACATAGTGGTTGTGTCACTGTTGTTGATTTGTACCAGACCAGAGTTCGAACCTAACCACTTATAGCGAGTGCATTTACTCATATTTATAGAGTTTGGGTTACTGAACTGGCTAGTTGTGGTCCAGAAATTAACGTGACTATATATATATATATATATATATATATATTTTATATTATCGGTCATGTAATTTGCCAAACTATGACTCTTAGTGTTCTTCCTAGCTATGATGAGAGAATAACAAAGATTGGAGATCAATACAAATTTCATATGTTTGTACGTACCTAACACCGAATGAAGCAGAGATAAGATGATGAGAAAGATTGGCAATTTGATAGAGGAATAAGACATTGCTTCAGTGTTTATCTCTCACGCTCTATTATTTTCTGTCTCCTTTGATTTTTAAGGGTTAAATGTTGAACCTTTTGATGTTGTATATATACAAGAGGTTTTGATGAATGATTCCTATTTCTACTAAATTTTCTTTTCTTATTGATAACATTTCCTATACATGGTGTTAATATAATAGCAAGGAACATATTTTGTCAAAAGTAAAGATTTTTATTTTATATTGTAGTTGCAAATACTTTTTCTTATCACGTTATGTGCTTGGTCATTTATTTAGTTTTTAAAACTCAAGTTATTTGATTCTGTATTTTTTTGTATGTAAAGATTAATCATTTTAGTCATCTAGGAACTTTGGATTTGATACATGATGTGATATACTCATTTTAAAATGTTTCCGTGGATATATTCAAAGATGTAAAAGATTGTAAAACGTATAGTTGAATTATATATTTTCATTACAAAAACAACAGTGTTCTTAAAATCGGACCGTACCAGCGATCTAGTTGGGTTAAACTACTGACTAGGAGGTTATAAACCGATTAAAACAAAAATAAGAGAATCAACCCTACTTAAAATCTGGTTTATTTGTTAAAAATGTCATTTTTTAGGTAACCTCTTTAAATTATGTAAGGATTTATAAAAAATTTACAACTTTTATAAGTTTCTACCTTTTCAACTTATTACCATGAATTGAACTCGAAAATTTGTTTTTAATCTATAATTTAGACTACATATTATTTTAGGATTAAACTAATTATTATGTTTATATCAAATATATAATGGTTATGAAATACTCTATTTAATATAAAAAAAATTATATGTTTTTTTAGTACTTTAGATCTTTATTATTCTTTATAAATGTTACAAAACCCGATTAAATCCGATCAAACGATACCCATAATCTAATAATTTTTCCAATTCAGTAACCGGTTCAATTTTAAAATATTGATGAATAAAAAATTTTCGGTGAGAGGATTTTTTGAGAAAAAATGCGAGTTTGCGACAACGTCTTAACGTACCTATTTGATCCAACGCATCGCTTATAATTAGCTTAAAATAATATCGTAATAAATTGAGGGAATATTTAATAGAACAAAGATCATGTACACATTTGTTAAAAAGAAAAAGATGAAAAATAACAAAACAAGAAAAAAAAGAGTTTATAAAGAAAAGTATTACAAGAATCTTGATAAATTTATTATCTTACATACTTTTGATCAACTTAATGTATTTTGGTAACAAGTGTAAGATCATGATGGTTTTTATGTTCGGGTCCGGTTTGGATTTTGGATTTTGAGAAATATGTCCAGACCTGGTGACATGTGTATTATCGAACAAGACAGTTCACAACAATGAAATGGTATCATACAGTTTGCATATAGAAAAAATGTTAATTGATCCAAAAATCAAACTCACTACTACAAAGAGTCTTCTAGTAAATCAAGCACGTGGGAAGCTTGAACAAGTCAAGTTAGTGTCATGCTTATTTCTAGGAATTGAACTAGTCTTTGAGTCATATTTTTAGTTTCAATTAGTTTTCCTGAATTTTCTGTTTCCAGTTTCCTATTATTTTTTATGCACGTTTGTAAGACTTCTATAAAAGTCATTCTCTTTCAATCAATTGAATTATCATTTTCCGTACAAAAGATAAACTTTATTTTTTTATTTGGTATCTGAGCAAAACATATTAAGAGCCTAAGAAGAAAAGTGATGCAGGAAGCTTCACTACACTGGCGGTTCCGTAATTTGAAAGCGATTACGACCATTAGAGTTTTCTCATGGAAAATCTCCTTCGTTCCAAAGAATATTAGTGCATCATTGATTCAGGTTTTGATGAACTTAAACGAATTGAAGCTCCGAGTCCCACACAACAAAAGGCACTTGCTGAATCAGAAATTAAAGATTTAAAGGCTAAGAATTACTTGTTTCAGTCAATTGACAAGACCATTCTCAAGATAATTATGCAGAAGGAGACAACCAGTCAGTTGTGGGAATCAATGAAGGTCAAACATCAGGGAAATGCTATAGTGAAGCGAATACAGTTACAAGGGTTAAGGAAAATTTTTGAAACATTGGAAATGAAAACTAGAGAACGAGTGACAGATTACTTTGAGAGGGTCATGGAGACAGCAAATGATATGAGAACATGTGGAGAAAGCATGGATGATGTCAAAATAGTTGAAAAGATTCTCTGTAGCCTTACCGAGAATTTTAACTATGTGGTATGCTCTATTGAAGAGTCAAAAGATATTGATCAACTTATTGTGGATGAGTTGCATGCATCTCTGCAAATACATGAACGCAAGGTGGCTGAGAAAAAGAAGGAAGAACATGTTCTACATGCAGTGTATTAGCCAAGGAGTACTCGAGGTAGAGGAAGGTGGAACTCCCAAAGAGGAGGCAATAATTCAAGAGGACGAGGCAGAGGTTAATCATACGTGAACAAATCTACCATCACTTGTTTTTGATGCGGAAAATTGGGCCATTACCAATTTGAATGCACAAGTCTGGAGAAAAAAGCTACCTATGTTGAATTTGATGAAGAAGAAGCATTGCTTCTTATGGCACATTCCGTGATAAGTCGTGAAGCAGAACAAAGAATGTGGTTTCTCGATTCAGAATGTTTAAATCACATGACAGGAGAAAAATGTTGGTTTGATGATCTAGATGAAAGCTATAGGCACTCTGTTAGGTTGAGAAATGCTTCAAAACTAACTGTGATGGGAAAAGGAAATATCAGAATAGAGATGGTAGAAATTTACTAGTGGTGACCGATGTCTTCTATGTTCCTAATCTCACAAGCAACTTAATGAGTGTTGGTCAAGTGCAGGAGAAACAGTTAACAATCATTGTTAAGAACAACATGTGAAGGATATATCACCATCAAAAAGGGCTAATAGTAGAGACTACAATGAACAAGAATCGTATGTTCATAATTCAGGCTATGAAGAAACCGAAATCGAAAAATTGTCTCAAAGTAGAAGAAGAAAAAGAAGGTGTGAAACTTTTGTGGCATAGGAGACTTGGACATTTAAACTCTGCGTCCATTCAATTAATGAAGAGAAAGGAGATGGTTATGATAAAAGAAACTGTCAAAGTATGTACTGTATGCAATGTGGCAAAACAACAAAGAAAAAAATTTCCCAAGAAAAGCAAGTGGAGGGAACCAAGAAAATCTAGAGTTAGTGCATGCGGATCTACATGGGCCAATAACTCCAATCTCTTGCAGTGGAAAAAGGTATCTTCTGGTTCTTGTTGATGATTATTCTCCAAAAACATGGATATATTTTCTGAAAGATAAGGCAGAGACCTTTGAAACCAAAGTTTTCAAGAGTTCAATTGAAAAGGAAGCCAAAATTGTGATTCGAGGTTTAAGAACAAATAGAGAAGGTGAATTTATCTCTGACATTTTCAACAAATTTTGCAGTGATCATGGAATTAAAAGACAACTTACAACAACATATAGTCCACAACAAAACGGGGTAACATAGAGAAGAAACAGGACAATCATGAATATGGTTAGATGTTTGCTAGCTGAAAAGGAAATTCCTAGGTCCTTATAGGTAGATGCAGCCACATGGACTGCTCATTTCTTAAATTGAAGCTACACAAAAGCAGTAAAAGACATGGTGTATGAAGAAAGATGGTCAGGGATTAAACCAAAAATTGACTATTTCAGAGTTTTTGGTTCATTTGTTTATGTCCATGTCCCTGAGCAAAGAAGGATAAAACTCGATGATCTTAGTCAAAAATGCATTCTACTTGGGGTTAGTGATGAATCTAAAGCTTATCGTCTATACAACCCAATCACAAAGAAAATTAGTGTGAGTAGGGACGTTATTTTTGAAGAGAATGAAAAGTGGAATTGGGATTTAACTGCAACAGAAAAATACGCTTGTTTGGGGAGATGATAATGAAGTTTTTGATGATGGAGAAGAGACATATGAAGAAGGAAATAATGAAGGAAATTTTGAAGAAATTGCAGAACCATAAGGAGTTTTAGAAGAAACTGCATAACCAGAAATTACAGAATCAGATGGTAATGCTGCAGTAGACACAGAGTTTCAAAATTCTAGAACAGAAACTCAAACCTTTTAGCTTGGAGAGCAATCGAAAAGAGTAAGAAAAGAACCAGTTTGGATGCGCAATTTTGTAAGTGGTGAAGTTTCAAGTGAAGAAGAAGAACTTGGAAATCTTGCTCTCTACATATGTAATGATGATCTAGTGCATTATTATGATTCATCAAGGGAAGAAAAGTGAAAAAGGCTTTGGAAGCAGAGATTCAATCCATTACAAAAAAACCAGACCTGGGAGTTAGTAGAATTACCAGAAAATATGAAGAAAGTTGCGAAAGGGTACCCTCAAACTCAAGGTATTGATTACATTGAAGTCTTTTCTCCTGTTGCTCGGTGGGAAACCATTAGAAGTCTGTTAGCGGTTGCAGCTCAAAGAGGTTGGTGTGTGCATCAATTAGACGTTAAAAGTGTGTTTATGTATGGAGAGCTTAAGGAAGAAGTTTATGTAGATGAGCCTGAAGGTTTTTTCAAAGCAGGGGAGGAGGATAAATTTTATCGCCTGAAGAAAGCTTTATATGGATTAAAGCAGGCACCGAGAGCCTGGTTTAGTCGAATTGAGGGATATTTCATGAAAGAGGGATTCCAGAAAAGCAAGTTTGATCACACTTTGTTCTTGAAGAAAGAAATGGCAAACTACTAGTGGTAAGTCTGTATGTTGATGATTTAATTCTTACAGGGGATGATGATACTTTGTGTGAGGAATTCAAAAAATCAAAGAAAAGGAAATTTGAGATGGCAGACATTGGAAAAATGAAAATTTTCCTTGGAGTGGAGATTGATCAACGAAGTAATGGAATTCATATTTGTCAAATAAATACACTAAGGAAGTTCTGGAAAGGTTCAACATGTGGAATTTCAATGTTGTGAAGAATTCCATTGTTCCAAGAACCATTGTCTCAAAAGAAGGAGGAATTGAAGTTGATGTTGCACTCTACAAATAACTTGTCGGATGTCTCATGTACCTTACAGTAACTCGACCTGATTTAATGTTTGTAGTTTGTCTGTTATCACGTTTTACGGATAACCCAATAGAAGAACACATGGCAATTGGTAAAAGAGTACTCATATATTTAAAAGGAACTTTGGATTTTGGGGTTTTCTATGAAAAATCATCGGACATGAAGCTTTTGGGTATACTGACAGTGATTATGCTTGGGATTTAGATGATAGAAAAAGCACTTCAGGATATGTGTTTCTATTGAACGGATTAGCTGTGAGTCGGAGCTCACGAAAGCAAAGCATTGTATCTTTCTTCTACAGGAGCAGAGTACGTGGCAGTAGCATTATCAGCTTGTCATTGTGTTTGGTTGAAAGGAATGTTGCAGGAATTGGGTGTTATTAAGGCTGAATGTGTCATCATTATGTGTGATAATAGCTCAGCTATAAAACTATCAAGGAATCCGGTGATGCATCAAAGAACAAAGCACATTGATGTGCGGTTTCATTATTTGTGTGATTGTAAAATGATGGAATCATTAAGATGATCTTTTGATGTCTCTACATTTTAGTGGTTTTAAAAATTCGTTTAGCATCATTTTAGTGCCTTTTAGTTGTACACATGTTGCATCTATAGATGTTATTAGCAAATTTGCAATTTTTAGGAAGTTTTGCATTAGCACTTGCATATACATGCATTATGGAGATTTTTCAAGAATTTCAGGAGCTTTCAGGACGTTGTTGCGAATTTGGAGAATATAAGGAAGATGTGTGAAATGGAACCAACTCAAGCGTAGCTCAAGCCAGGGACCAACTTCTACATCGAGCCACCATAAAGGCCAAGTCACACCTCGACCAACTCTCGGTCATGGCTCGATCACTTCGTCCTGGACCCGCCTTGATCGAGCCAACGTCTTCGGCTTGATCTCCTCAACTATGCTCCGTCAAGCCATATTTCACCTCGATCCAGCCATCCTTCACCTTGGTCCCGGTTCGATCTCCTCTCGCCACCTCGATTGTGTGATCGAACCAAGGAAAAGCCGGCTCGATCATATGCGCACACGTCACCTCGATCGTCTTAGATTTATCTCGGCCTAACCCAATAGCTCACCTCGATCATGCACCCATGTGGCCTCGATCACCACCTTGGCCACCTAGGTCGAGCCTGGCTTTACCTTCAGCTGGAGCCCAACCAATCCTACCCGACCAACTTCGAATCAGGATGGACCAGACCCAAGTCCCAGTTTAATGATTAGCTTTTGTCTTTTATGCGTTTTAGGATTTTTCTCTAAACACTATAAAAATCCCTAACCGCCTCCATTTTGAGAAGGCTCTTTCTCTTTGCCATTTTAGCTTTTTTCTAAAGTTTTATTTTCTCTTTTTTTTTCTTGATGTTCTTCATATTCTAAATCCAGATTTTTCTTAAGTTTATGTTAATCTTATGTTTTCTTTATTTTCATGCTTAGATTAGGGCTGTGAACTATCTGGTGCATGTTGATTTATGTTTTTATGCTCTTAATCTCATTTTTAGCTTAACCACTTCCTCTGTTTTCTCTACTGTTCCATTGATACTCTCTTTTCTGGGTTAGTGTTCTTGGTGTTCATCATATTTGACTTTTTATCTTCATATATTCCTTAGTAGCTATGTTTTCCTGTTTTACTTTTTTCTCTCCAAACATGCGTAGTGAGTAGTTACCTTAGGATCCTGAGGATGGGGTAGACTAGTGTTGATGTCCTGTTCTTCCTAAGTACCTAAGTTTTTTGCATCTAGATCCCTTCTGTTTCATTGCTCTTCATGTTGATTTCTTTCTGATGAAATGTCTGAACATGGTGTTCAATGAAATGTCTGAACATGGTGATTTCAAAGATTTGCACATCCTAGCCTAAGATATTAGATGTTAAGGGTGCGTATTGGCTTTAGTAGATTGATTCGTCATGCCTGCTTAGTAGTGTACCGTTAACGAGAGTTAGGTCTGGTGATTGTTTTGCTTGAAACCATTTACCAAGACATTGGACTTGGTTTCATATGAATCTACTGTCTAGGGGTTAGCTCATTGTTTGAGGTATGTTAGGTGCTTAGGTAGTTCAGGAGGGATCTCTAGTCAATTATCCTTGTCCTCAGGAACTGTTTCCCACTTGATTGCATCTTTACCCATTTCACTTTTCTTGCTGTTTACTCTTAGTTTCAGTTTATGCATATTAGTTTTCATATCTTGTTTATTTTCCACATGCTTTCTTTTTAGGATTGTTAGACAACAACCCACTTTCTCATTTGACTTATTTTAGTAAGATCCATCTGCATCTAGAGTGGTTAATAACACACCTGACTGGATTGACACCTATCTATGCTACAATGACATGATAATGTTGATAGGGAATTGGCACAGAAAAAACGTGTTATCAATTTGGCGTCGTTGCCAATTGGGTGTTTGTTTGTTACATTCTGGATTTTGGATCTATTGAGATCAAGTTTCTTTTCAATTACCATACTCACCTTGTTTTTCTTTGTTTCCTTTGTTTTCAGGTACTTGCATAGCTGTGTATGAAACTGAGAAGGAGAAGACCAACTGACTTACTTCCAATCGTTGGTGACATTCGTGCTCTTGAAAGGGACTACTCTCGCGCAAGACGTGAATACGAAAGCTTGGAAAAACTAAGAAGGTTGGATTTGCAAATGGAGGAAAACGTTGACCGCGATAACCAACACACTATTGGTGTTGGTGACAATCAGAACACTCACACCCAGCATCATGGAATTACACCTCCTATTGTACAAAAACTTTGAAATCAAGCACAACTTGATAGCAATGGTACAGGGGAACAAATTCTATGATTTTCCAATGGAGGATCCACTCGACCACTTAGACAAGTTTGATCACTTCTGTAGTCTCACCAAGATCAACGGTGTGAGTGAGGACGCATTTAAGTTGTGTCTATTCCCATTCTCTTTGGGAGAGAAAGCTCATCAGTGAGAGAATTCTTTTCCTAGGAACTCAATCACTACCTAGGATGCTTGCAAAAAAGCTTTTCTTACCAAATTCTTCTCTACATCTCGTACAGCAAGATTAAGGAATGACATCTCTGGTTTCGCACAGCGAAACGCTGAAATCTTCTATGTAGCATGGGAACGCTTCAAGAGTTACACTCTGCAGTGTCCTCATCACGGTTTCAGCAAAGCATCCCTACTCAGCACACTTTATGGCGGTGCTCTACCAAAGATACGAATATTGCTTGACACATCAAGCAACATTAATTTCCTGAACAAAAGTGTTGATGAAGGTTGGGAACTTGTAGAGAACCTTACTCAATCTGATGGAATATATAGTGAAAACTATGATCGCACACCTCGTGGTGGCTCTGAAACAGACGATAAAATAAGGAAGGATATCAAAGCTCTGAATGACAAGTTAGAAAGGATACTACTGGGTCAGAAACACCAAGTTCACTACATCACAGATCAAGAACAGCTTCATATTCAAGCTGGGGAGGCTAACCAACAGGCGGAGATTAGCTATGTGCATAATCATGGTGGCTATAAAAAGTGTTCATTAACTACTCCAACAACCATGGTCTTTCATATCGAAGCAACAACGTAGCCAACCCTCATGAACAAGTGTATCCACCGCAACCACAAAAGAACATTCAGGCCTTGAATGTTTGTAGATTTTAGAATAGTTTTTGGTTTTTGTTTCTTCAAAAACCATTTTTTCTCCAATCAAGATTTTCTAAAAATTGATTCCCTAAAATTTAGGGAAACTAGTTTTTGAAAAAAAAAACTACCTATTCTTATGTAAAACCAAAATCCATGTTTTGTTAGTTTTTTTTATCTGTCGATGGATTCTTTTTTTGTGTGTGTTTTATTGTTACAAAAATTATAAAATGAAAAATAATGCTTATTCTACATTATTCTTTGGTTTTTACAAATTAATACAGAAAATAAGTTATAATGAAAATTTAAAAGCCAGTTGTTCAAAAATGCCTTTTCTAAATTTTTTCGAGATAAATTTACAAAAAAATTGATGTTAAGTTTAATTATTCAAAATATTAGAATATAAAACTGTTATTTGATTTTACTATTAAAAAATTGTATTTATTTTTATAGAATTAGCACTTAAGAAATTAATACTTTGACTACAACAAAAAATACCAATAAAATATTTGCAAAAATATATATTTTTAAAAATATTCTTTTCAAGTTATTAGAATTTTCGGATAAGTTTAATTAATTATTATCATATTAATTTAATTAATATTTCATAACATTTTTTATATTAAAATTTATTTATTTATTTAATATAAGTATTATACATATTTTCCTTTGTAATTTAATTTTATATCTTAAGAGTAATATCATATCATTTATTTAAATAAAATAAAGATCACATAATCTATAAAAAAATCTTTACCAAAATATTCTCAACTATTTTTTTCTCTCATTTAAGTAAGAAAATTCTTTTATTTATTTACTTTTAGTTATTTTAAAAAAGATAATATATTTTCGAAAAAAACTCTGAATATAATATATAACATATTAAAGATTAAAATAAATAATTTAATTTTTTGTATTTGAAATAATATGAATTAATAGATTTTAAATTTGAAATACATTTATAAAATTTAGACTATTATATATTATTTATTTTAATAAATAAACCAACTTAACATATATTTATATTATATTTTAAATTTTCCAGTTTATAAAATAAGTAATAATATATTTATTACATTTTATATTATATAGTTATATATTTTTCTATAATGTTATCACACTTTTACTTTGATATTTACATATTTATATTTGTCGACACATTTCATAAGCATTAAAAAACATTATATAATGATATATAAATTTAAGTTATACTACCATAATTTTAAAACTATATTTTATAACATATTTTTGGGCATAGCGCGGAACACCATTTAGTTAGTTATTATTTATGATTATTGTAATACAACAATTTAACACACACACATAAATAATAAATTAATTTTTTTATACATTTCATATTATTTTTTATAAAAGAAACATTTTTGGTAGTAAAATGATATTTATTTTAATAGTTTTATCATTAAAAATAAAACATAAGTTAAATTTAAAAAATCTTGCTAAAACCAAAAGTTACCAATCAAGATTTTGCAAAAACTAGAATCTAAAGTAAAATCAAAATCTAAAAACTAAAACCAAAAACAAAACCTAAAATCCAAAAACTAAAAACTAGAATCTAAAAACTACTAAACATTCATGACCTCAACCATTCATCAACTACGCTTAGAATCGTGGTTTCTTCCCAGAACAATAACCACAAGGTAGTTTTCAGCAACCACAGCAGCAGCAACAACAAGCTGGTGCACCTCCCGGTTTCACCTCTACCCAACCTCCAGCTCAACCTTCCAACATAGAAGCCATGTTACAACAACTTCTTCAAGGTCAGGCCACCACTTCAACAAAACTGGCTGGCCTAAAGACGCATATTGATTGTTCACACAATGACCTCCATCAAAATTTTGACGCTTTGACCTCTAAGGTCACGTATCTGGAGAACATGAATGCTCCTTCGTCTACACCCAAGCCCACATCTCAGCTCCCAGGGAAATCTGTTCAAAATCCGAACGATTTTGCTCATGTTAATGCCATCACCTTACGAAGTGGGAAGGAGTTACCACCACGTCAATCTATTCTTAACACTGAGGTCAGTATTGACCAAGCTAGGGGGAATTGTGTTTAAATGTAGCTGAAGAAGAAGAACCTGCGGAGACTGATTCTCATAAGCTATTACAACCACCATCAGTTGTTGTTATCAAGCCACGTCCAGCTGAATAACCATCTGCAATGCAGAAAAAGGATACACCCTTCGTGCTACCACCATACGTTCCGAGATTTCTTTTCCCTTCCAGATTCAAGAAAGAAATCATGGCAAAATACAAGGGAATTTTTGAGAAGTACATGAAGGATACTGAAATTAAGATACCACTTCTTGATGCAATGACCATGATTCCTCCATATGATAGGTCTAGTATTTAATCCTAAACTAGCACTGCAGAGAACAAATCAATATAGCACAATATAGGGTATCGAATCCACAAAGACCAGATAGTACACGTTCAGTTAAAA